>CBVK0100525495.1:0-32989 GCA_900067695.1 Picea abies
ATAGTAAACTTCGTCTGACTGAGCTGAAACTTGGTCTATGGGTGTAGGGGGTGCTATTCCATTTCTTTTGAGCACAAATACCCCTATCAAAAACCCAAAGAACGAGTTTTTACAACATTAGCTAAAAAAATAATTAATTAATTAAATTATTAAAAATTTAATTAATTAAAAAAAAACTTATCTAGACTCGACGAAATTCCGCGAAATTTTCTACACTGTCTGGCATGGTCATTTACAACATTCCTAAACAAAAGCTACCAAAGGATGAGACCATTAGGACGTCGTTCACCACTTTGGAGGAAAATTATTGCATGTGTGAAGAGAAGTCAGCCAGGCCTAAGAGCCCGGTTGACAACCTGAGGATAAAAAACCCTCGGTGAAAGGAAATCCCCCAATGAAAACATCCCAAGGTACCTGACCTAAATATGATCCATGCAAACTTATTACATTATCAACCCACGCAGGGGTGCAGAAATTTCATTTACAAAAATTTTGTTGGGGCATCAAATGCCCAAGTAGAGCCAAAACTGTCTTCAACAAATATGCATCTGGTGATGCATCTTCATGGCACATGAGTTGACCCCTAGCTGAATAGGTGGTCAACACTATCAAAGCACAGACCGGTGGCTGGAAGTCTGGAACCTTAATATTAATAAATCAAGGATTGGCCACGCTTGCGTTCTTTGGAGTTGATGTAAACCTGGTTCTGTTCTTGAAAAGAGTGTTTCACTAGAGCAATGCATCGGCAACAAATAATACAGATACGTCAAGCAATTAAAGGGGTTGAGTGTTGTTTTGGTTGGACTTATTCTCTTGGTCTAGTACTTTTGTCATTATCATCTCAGCTGCTCTTAACGAAGCCTACTAACTGTGGAGATGGAATTTTGAGTTGCCAACCACCATCATCATTGGGGATTGGACTGTTCTATTTATCAATCTACCTTGTGGCTTTAGGAAATGGAGGATACCAGCCCTCGATAGCAACGTTTGGAGAAGATCAGTTCAATGAAGAAGATGACAGAGAAAGACCCTCCAAAGTAGCTTTCTTTAGCTGGTTCTACCTTGCCCTTAACCTTGGTTCTCTTTTTCTAACACAATATTGGGCTACCTCGAAAACAATGGCATGTGGGCATTAGGGTTCTGGTTGTCTGCTTTAGCAGCAGGATTTTACACGATCGTATTTCTGGCAAGAACGTCGAGTTGTCGACATCGTATGCCTGGAGGTAACCCACTGCCGCGTTTCACCCAAGTATTTGTGGCAGCAATTCTGAAATGGAGGTTGAAACGCCCATCAAATGCTCAGAAGGGCCTTTACGAGCTACACAGTACAGAGAGTGTAATCAGTAGATGCCGAAAGATACTGCACAGTGAAGGATTGAGGTTTCTTGACAAGGAAGCAATAGAAACAGATAGTGACTCAAGTGGAAGAAGTAAAATGCATCCTGAGGCTGCTTCTCATCTGGTTATGCACAATCATTTACTCAGTGGTGTTCACCCAAATGGCATCTTTGTTTGTGGAGCAGGGTGTTGCAATGAACACCTCCTTGGGTAGCTTCAAAGTCACAGCTGCTGCAATGTCCATGTTTGATATTTTTAGTGTTGCAGTGTGGATAGCTTTATACAGACAGGTGTTAGTTCCACTTGGTCACAGGAAATCCAAAGGGTTTCAGCCAGTACAGAGAATGGGAGTGGGCTTGATTATGGGTATGCTCGCCATGGTTGCTGCTATTGTAGTTGAGACCTATCGGTTGAAAGAAGTGCACAGCAAAATCGTACCCGACAGTCCAAGCTCCCTCAACATTTTTTGACAGATTCATCAGTACGCCTTGATCGGTGCTTCGGAGGTGTTCATGTATGTGGGTCAACTAGAATTTTTCAATAGCTAGGCCCATGATGCTCTCCGAAGCTTTGGGAGTGCCCTTTGCGTGACCTCGATATCGTTTGGCAATTTTTTTAGCAGTTTGCTGGTGACAGTCGTAATGCATGTTACAAAGAAGGAAGATAGACCTGGTTGGATACCTAGAAATCTCAACAAGGGGCATATGGATTGTTTCTACTTGTTATTTGTAGCCCTTACATTGATTGACTTCATTGCCTATATCTTTTTCTCCCGATCCTACACCAACATTGCAGTTGACAAAGAATCTACTCAAGACGAAGAATTGGCTCAGATCAAATAAGTCTTTTCCTCGTTCCTTCACAAGGCTGTGCGTATAGGTGCAAGAGATTACTTTTGTGATCTGTATGGAACAATGGACAAATCTTCTAATACTCTCTATGAATCTGCATGGGAAGGATGCAAGGAGAAAGTTGATTTCATGTACCTGACTCATATGACAAGTTTACTGTCCTTTTTTCATTTGCTATTGGGTTTTACCTCATTTGCTGCAAATCCATACTCTTCGAAGTAGTATATGTGGATCTTGTGGCATATCAACAATGCAGTCATGCTTCTCCTGAATAATGATCGCAAATAATCAAGACTGTTATTTTTCATATAAAATGAATAATGATTATAGAATTGATGGGCAACCAGGGAGAAATCCATTACAACTGCACGGATCATTCTGTCCACTTGTCAAAGCAATTAGTAGCGGTTCGAGTAGCCTGCAGAGCATATGACAGAACATCTGACAGTCGTGGGTCCAGAAGACAAACCGTTTCAGATTCTTGGAACGCCAAGGGTTTTATTTTTTCTTTTTAAAAAGACTGATGTATGTAAGAAAAAAAGGAGAGGGGAGAGAAGAGAGCCTGGGAGCCTTTCAGAGGCTGGGTTTGTAATGCATTCTTTTTTATCAAATATAGAATAGAGTGTCAAGAGATTCTATAATTTGTCACTGTCTAGTTCCGTTTTCTTCCTGTATTATTGTTTCTGAAGTTTTTCATCACTGCTCTTTCTTCCTTACATTCATTATTTCAGCTTGTAATGGTTACTATTCAGTACAACCTCTGTTGTAGCTAATTTAAAGCATTCCTTAAGGTGCAGTTTTTCCTCTGTTTTGTTGTGAGTAGACCAAGACCTGCATCCTAATTGTTTTGCCTTATTTACAATTTTTATTTGTTCACAACCTTTCCTCTGTCTTTCTATGAGTGAGACAAGACCTATGTTCAAATATTTGAAGTTTCAGTGTTATTTCTTCTATTGAAAGGAAGACCAGATATTTGGCCTTTTCTTTCAGTTTTGTTTATCCCCCATCTTCTATCCATCCTCATGATTTTAAAATGAATTAGACAAACGAGGTCATGCCTTTTGTTTCTGATCTATAAATGAGTGGAATGACTATTTTGGACCTAGTTCTAGAAGCCTCCTATGACTAACCAATCAACAAGATTTATTTCTTTTAAAAATGTGCTAAGGCTTGTCTCTTTTACATCCTAGAGTCAACTCTTGCGACAACAACACCGAGAATAGATCATCAAATACTTGGAAAGAACACTTACTAGCCAAGTTGTTGAGCATGAAAGAAACCCTAGCATGTAATCATCCACAAAAATATGAAGAAATCATCCACAATATCGCTCTCCAAGAGGTGTGCATAAGTACTCCATGATGAGAAAGAAGTAAAGAAGAAAAGTATAAAAGTGTTTCTCCACAAGTGAGTTATGATTTACAAGTGAGGGAGAGATGGTGCATATATATGAGGAAACCCTAGTGCTTTACCTCTCTAGAAACCCCTAAAAATCATAATATCCATGGTACAAGGTGGATAGGTCTAGGCCGACCCCCAAAATAGCCTCCAACTTAAAAAAATAATGATAAAATATCAAAACTTTCTCTTAAAATCCTACACGTGTGAGTGTAAGAGGCTCAAGAGGGTGACATCATCTCCTTAAGGGGCATAAAGGCCTCTAAAGGCCACGTCTCTCCCCAAAAGGTGCAAAGAATAATGGTAGGTCATGTCTCCTCATCAAAAGGTCACATCTCATCAAAAGTGCCAACTCATCATCAACAATACTAGATCAGCCCAAGCATGCATCAAATCATCATCATGTATGATGTCATCATCAATATGTGCAATGTCGAAGGGCTAGGATGTGATGTCATGAGAGAGAAAGGCTCCACAACCACTCCAAAGAGGTGTACTATCATCATCAATGTTCACATCATCAATCCCAAGCTCAAATATTCAAAGGGCACAATATCCATGGTGACTGGCTTCTTGCCCTTTGATGACCCATCTGGCTATATCTGCAACGTCCCAGCTCATCAATCCAACGTCCAAGGTCCAAAAGGTGATGGAAGGTGCCCATATGGAGGCCAAGTCATCAAGGGACCCAATGCTCATCATCAAAAGTGTAACGTCCTCGAAACAGTGCATGATGTCATCATGAGGACATCCTCGAAAGGACCATACCAGGGGTGCATCATCAAAGCAAATTTCATAGAATCAAGCAAGACCAACCATTACATGATACAAGAGTCATTACAATCATAAAAAGTAAGCCACAACTTAATAAAGAAGCCATGTCAGCAATTCACATTAGGTATCTTCTTCAAACTTCACACTAGCTCAAGAATTTATGCAATTTGTCGGGTTTAGGTATGGGAGGACAATCATAAGACCCTATTAGGTGTGCCAGTACCCAAGTAGAGGAGTAGTTCCCGAGAAACCCATAAAAGTGTAAGTATAAGTGAATGATGTGACATGGGGTTTACTTCATGGTCATGGTGTCATTGACATGCAAGGTCATGTGTGGGTTCATCTCCATGAGCTCCTTTGTAGACAGAGCGCTTGGTGCTTGAGTTATTATTTCCTCGACAGTTTGTGTATTCCAAACCCCTATTGCATTTTGATATTCTTTTATTGCTTAGCAGGTCCCCTTTTTAGGTTCATGCATTTATTATTTTTCTTACTGGGATTAAGTCCTTTTAGTTTGATATGCACTCTATGCATCAGAAGTAGGGGCGATCACCTCATAACGAGGGGGTAGAGATCAAGCTGACCTTTGGCTTTTGATTTGGTGATTTGTATCCTGTCACCGCCTAATCCACACCTCGTGTCACGTGGAAGAAATATTCAATCCACTGGATGTTTCCTTGGGGGTGAGTCTCAAGATGGGTTATTGTCACCTGATACTCGACTTTTCCATCTAGGCTAACTCCTAGCAAAGCCAAGGGGGATAGTCCCTAATAAAATAATCTAAGGATGGTTAAGATAAGTACAAGAAATTCTAGGATTTAAATTAAGAAACAAAAGAAAATAGCACTAGTCTAGCAACATATAATGACACATCCAAAGATTGCTTATGCGAATGATAATAAGCAAATAAAAGTATTGTAGAGACTTGTAATGTTCCTGAGCCAAAAAAAATTTTCAGAACACTAACTGTTTACTATTTTCTATGTTTGTTTATGTGTTTGCAGGTGTTTCCATGAAGATGTTTATTATGGATTATTTAATGTTGATGTAGCAATAGATCTGAAGCATAGAATCATAAACAAGACAAGATATATAAAGAACACCAGTAGAGAACCAACAATGTCAAATCTTACCTTTATTTAGATAGTAAGGAGATCCTGTATATAAGAGATCTTCAGATCTGGAAGAAAGCCCCAATAATATAAAAATGGGTTGCAACTGATACAATAATAAGAAATACAAGATAAATGCCTCCCAAAGGATGTATGAGAAGAGATTCAAGCCTCGAAAGGCCACCAATAACTAGCTAAGGATGAAGATAAGAAGACCCAAAAAATACTCTGCAAAATGCCTCCAACTGGAAGAGTTACACCCTGCTTTGGATGCTGCCAAACCCTCAAGTTTTGGCCCTTCCTTTCCTTACCTCCAAATCCCTCCAAACTCTCCTGGAATATAGATCGAGTTGATAGGAATCATCGATCCAAGTCTCGAGCTAATATGAGAAGTTCTGCTCCTCCAACTAGGCAACCCCTCAAATGGATTGTGCCTTCTTGGTTTGATAAAGTCAGGGAGAATTCGTTCTCCCCTCTAGGAGCCTCCAAATACCATCAAATTCTACCAGATTGTAGATCGTGCCAATGCTACCAAGATGGTGAAGTCTCAACTCAATCTATGATGATTTGAGCCACCAAACACTGAAGACCACTTCCTACAATGTGCCCTTCTCTTCTCCAAATTGTGCTAAGCTTCTAGAAATAAATTGCAAAGATAAACTTCTCCGGAATAGACCAAGAATGATTCCAGGGACCCTACGAAGAGAACCCAGGTGCTAATTTTCCAAAATATATTCTCCTTTCTCCAAATCGAATCAATCTCTCCAAGGTGGTGCACCATGCGCCCCCCTAGCTGGAAACCCCCTAGGTTGCGCCCTAGCCTGGAATCTACCTGTAGAACAAATCTGTAACACTGTAGAATGGTGTGGGAGGATTATTTTGTTGGTTTTTCTTCATATGAGATATAATCAATATATTATTACAATGATGAGTGTTCCATATATATGGAACATATGGTGACCATCCATGAAAGGATGCATCCCTTAAATAATCAATAATTATTTATTATTATTATTATTTACTTATTATATATGATATCAATAATCAATAATTATATTATTAATTATTAATCTAAGAGAATGCCTTCCCGATGTTGTCCAAACATCAACACTCCCTCTCAACAATGGAGACATTTTGCAACATGCCAAGCTTGTCTTTGAAGTATACAAACCTCACCCTAGACTCATGACACTTGTTTGTCAATCTTGGGAGACATCTCTCTCCCACCTGAACCGAGGAGAAATTCCTTCTGCGACTCTCCCTCTGAGCCAATTAACTCTCTCTAATATTAGGCTCACTTTGGGTCCGCATCTAATAGCATATAGCATCTTGAGTCTTTATCATTCCTTGTCAAATCACCATGACTAGAAAAAATACGACACCAGGATCTTTCACCACAGGCACACACCTATGACTGAATGTTGGCTTGATGCTAACTGACATGTGGAAATCACTTCAAGCGCCTCAAGTCCATATTATTCCTTGTCATCATCAAGGAAGGACTACGTCTGGGCCCATTTACCACAAGTGCACCTTTATGATAAATGTATCCTATCTCCCTTGGTCTGCAGCCCAATCTAGGAGAAGTTATGCCTGATGTTGAAACATCAACACTCCCTCTTAACTAGGGAGGTATCTTTCCATAGTAGTACACAACTATTGTCCAGAGACATGCAGTCTCTGCGAGTGGTACACAACCACCATAGTAGAAAAAGGTTTGTCACACATGGCACTCCCATGTGGACTTCTAGAGGCTACTCCCTCTAGGAATGCTTAGGGTCTGTTGCTGTCCTAATACACACTTGCAAACATGAGCAAATTCCAGCTCACTTAGTGTGTCCTTGGAGGCACAATGCCTAGTTTCACAGTCCACACTATCACCTTGACTAGAACCTCTTCCTTCTAGGCTTACTCCTAGGGAAGCCAAGGGGGGTAGACCCTAGTTACTAGATATGATTTAACATTTATGTTCTGGGAGTTGGTTTTAATTTGTTAAAGGTTTAGGGGAAAAATAACCTATGATGCTAAGACAAAAAATTCAAAGTGCAAGATTACTTATGTCAGAGAGTCCTTTCCCCTAAGTCAACTATGACACACCCACTACAAAATTTAAAAATTTTCAGCCCTTTTCTTCTTTTCTCCAAGGAATATAATTCCCCGAGTCCCTACGGGACCTGATACAAACCCTGCCATCCTTTATCCACACTCATCTGATCGGCAGTTGTGGCCACAGGACTTATCGGAGGGTACTCATCGACTTTCAAGATACAGGAAATTGTGATACATGTATTCCTTTGTTCATTTTAGGGTTTCATCCATCGGAATTTCGCGGCTAGCGAATATGAGGAAAACTGACCTTTGGGAGTCCCGGGCACCAAAAATCCGAAACACCAAAACCATGTGTGCGAATCCATTTTGGGACTTCTCCTATCGGGATTTCATGATATGCGAGGACAAGACACTTGCCTCTAGATGTCCCAGGTATTGAAACACCGAAACATTAAATTCTAGTCGCTCTATACTTATTTTTGGGGTTTCATACTTTGGGGTTTCGCAAGTTGGGATTTTGCGATATGCGAGGACAAGATACTCACCTCTAGATGTCCCGAGTGCCGAAATACCGAAATATCACGCTTCTCTATGTTCTATTTCTTCAATATTTCACAAATCGGGAGTTCGGGGGATGCGATGACAGGAGGTCTCACATCGGGGTCTTCCGGGAGCCGAACTCCAAATTACTAACTCTAAACATACTTCCCTGTTTTGGGATTTCTGCCAACGGGAATTCGGGATATGCGACGATAGGAGGTTTCACACTTAGGTTTCCCGGGAGCCGAAACTATGAAACCTTAACATACGTATAGTTGTATATATGTGTCGCTCAGTCCATTCCGGGAATTCGCAGACCGGGTTTTCAGGACTGGTGAGCATAAGAAAACTTACCATCAGGTATCCCGGGTGTCGAAACACGGACACACCAAATACCGTTCGTGTTAATCCATTTCAGGACTTCGCAAGTCGGGATTTCGGAAGATGTGATTACAAGGGAATACGCCCTTGACATTCCGATTTCCAAAATGCCGAAATCTCGTAACCTATCCGCGTATTGTTCTTTCGAGACTTCACCCATTGAGATTTTAGGACTGACGTGTATAAGAAGACTGACCCTTGGGTTTCCCAGTTGCCAAAACACCGAAACACCAAGGCTTACCCACACTAGACCTTTTCCGGATCTTATACTTCGAGATTTCGCGATGTGTAATGACAAGAAGTCTCGCTCCTAGGTTTTCCCGGGTACTGAAATGCCGAACTATCCTATCTCATCCACTCCTTAAACTATTTTGGGGTTTCACGACACACGACACACGATGATCAGGGTTCTTCCCCTTTGTCTTCCCGGGTACTGAAACGTCGAAACACTTACCGACAACCACGTGTCTCTATAAATGGATGGTCCAGATACTCCCACAAACCCTGGGGATCTACGGTCCTGATTTCTTCGCTAGTTACGAAGATAAAAGGAAAGGGGTTGAGGCATTAACGCCGTCATTTTTTCCTCCAATATAACAGTAGCGACTGACCTCAGATCTTCTGACAGGAACTCGTCTGTCAATCGATACTTATCCACACGCTGCCATTTCAGGATTTCGCAATTCGGGGTTTCGGGACTTGTGAGCATGAGGGGACTCGTGCTTAGATACCCCGGATGTCGAAATGCCGAAATATCAGGATTTTAAGAGGACCATCCCTCCTCATGCAGGATTACTGAGACTTGTGCCATCAAATCCTTTTTCAGGTTCTTGGTAAGCTTTCCAAGAAGGGTGTCTCTATGGGGAGATCTATCCAGGGTATTACCTGAGACGGATAAGGGTATAGATTTCCTGAGAACAGACTTGAAGTCTGAATTAGATTAGTATACATATATATATATATAGCTATTTATAAACATAAGCCATATGTATTATTTCCATTATAAGCATGCAACCACCATTTCTAGTCAAAACACCACACAGACAGTCTTACACTGAAACCATTCATAATTGCACAGACCATGAGCATAAATGTCAGAATATACATTTCAAGATGCAAGATATAGAACACTTATCAAAAATAACACCAGGTGTGATTGCAACTGCTAAGAGGGGTGCTCGTTTCCACCCAACCATAGGCTTAGCGATTCCAAATGGATTTACCACTAGCCACCCCCGAGCTGAGACCACGATGTTGCGAGACTGAGTCTCTGTTCGCCAGTGACCGAGAATGAAGGTTACTCTCCTTCTTCTCTACTATCACTCACTCTGTAGTTTTTCCAGAGTTCTTTTGATCTTCTCTTCCTCTTTCCCTCGTGTCTGCCCCTTGATCGCACACACTTCTTACCTTTTCTCTTTTCAACGAGGTTGCGTGTGGCACGATCTTCCTCACGGTGGTCAGGTCTGAGGACTCTATGGATGGGCGGTTCACCCCCATCCCTCATTATTCATGAGGAGCCATTTACCTACCAACCTAGTGAGTGATTTAATTTGGGGCCAGCGAGCCACTCTTGGTTCTCTGGGCCAGTGAAGTCCAAATACAGTATTGGTTTCGGTGGAAGTTAACGCCACCATTCCAGGTGCCTTCCACCACCTTTCTTTAGCCATCCTGGTCTCTTTTTCAGCACATCCCCCTCTCAACAGTTATGCAATATATATAATCATAATATTATTTACATTCATCGACCTTTTTCACAAGGTCCATTCACATCACACATTCACATTTCTAAGTTTGCCACAATACTTGGCCAGTATAATTATTTTTACAGACTGGGGGAAACAGGGTGTTACATCAACTAAGACTAGTGCCTAAAGGTTGGGCAAGGGGTCAACTACATTTAAGGGAGTTTAATTACAAAAGATTACAAGTATTACGAAGTCACAACTATTCCACAACAATGCTACAAGTACTTACAATAATGAATATAAGACAATACAACAATTATGAACAAGATGGATAAGATACACAAGATACAAATGAACAAGATTAACGAGTGCCTTAAAGTGTGAGAATTAAAAGATATTTCAAAATGTTAAGATCATTCACATAAGCCCAAGCGTGCCCCAATAAGAATTGGACTGCTTTTCAATGGAAACCACTAAAGCACTCAAGATACAACAAGAAGATGCCTCCAAGTGGGATGCGCTATCTCTTGAGGGATCACACCATAAAGATCATGAATTGAAAGATATAAAATACTTGAAAGATAAATGCTCAACAAAATCAAGAGATTTAACACTTAGATATTCAACCACACTTGCATGAAAAATAAAAGATGTATGTGCTTGCAAGCTAATGCTCTAAACAACCATAAGATATATCCCAAAAGAAGATTGCCTAGAAGACTAAGTGGTTAAGAGTTGCTTAAAGATTTTATAGATTTTAATTACCCTCCTAACTAAGTGTCAAACCTTAATCCTCCTCCTCCTATTTCCAAATGGTTGTTGGATGCTCAATATAGTAAGGCAACAAGGCCCACCCTAGCCGTCACAGTCAACCCTAAGAATTGAGTTTTCATGGAAAGGATGGATCATGTGCTCCGTGAGACCGTCCTTGGCCTACACCTTCCGCTACCCTCCTCAATTCTCGTTTTAGATGGTGAAGATGGTGGAATTAGGTGTCCTATTTGGTCTAATATATTTTTATGACTTAGGACTAAGTCTTAAGACATGTTATGAGTGTTTTAGATAAGTTTCAGATGCACAAAAATAGTGAAAGTTGCCCAAAACTGAAACTTAAAAGCTTATGAAAGTGTGCTGTAAAATGTGAAATTGAAGCATGTAACCACATCTAAAGAAAGAAACAAAAGATGAAATTAAAGATCATTCATTAAACTATGTCATTCACCATCCATGTATGTAAACTTGAAAGAAAGATGTGAAGTGAAAGACAAGAACAACTTGCCAACTATAACAGAAAATTGCTTTAGATTTAATCACTTAGCTATGTGTGTTATCCCATTTAAAATAGCATGCTAAAGATTGAGAAACTTGTTGAAAGGAATACTAAGTCCTACACCATTCACATGTCCATGAGTACCTTTGCAAACTTAAATGAAAAATGAAAGCTTCAGAGATATGTTTGCCCAAAAATAGATTGATCTAAGACATCACTACTTAGCCATAGATATATTGCATTTAGATGTACTATTATCTAGATTGTAGTGAAACTCAAAACATGTAAATAAAACTATGCCTTGAAGGCTTAAACTAAGATGAGTATATGTGTGATGTCTATCTCTAGAAAATTTTAAACATGTAAGTAATAGAAACCATCAACATACTACCATCCTAGCCATGCAATATGGGGATGTCTCTCCCAAAGTGTAGGCAAGTTATTAAGCAAAACTTGAAGTATATTGCAAACCACTCACAATGGCACAAGGTGGAGGCAAACCTACCAATGTTGTGCCAAAGAGGGTTGGAAAGAAAAACTAAACAATGATTATTAGAACACACTAGCCACACAACCTTGTCCTAATGACAAGTGGGGCAAGAAATAAGGAATGCTGAAAATAATCTATGTCCTAGCCCAACGATATTGGGGGGTTAGCTGAGCCAATCACTCTCCCAAGGTGTAGGCACTTACTAATTTGCAAAAAATAAATTACAATGGCTGAAATGAAACAAGAGAATGCAAGCCTCAAGGGAACTTGTCGGGGGCTTGCTACAATGCTAGAAATAAATAGATGGAAGAAGAGATTTGTTACCCAACTAATGGAGACTCTTTGGGGGTGTTGTGAGAGGGAATTTGGGCAGCATATCCCCTTGTTCCTAGTAAGAATTTGCAAAAACCAGCAAACAAATGCTTGCTGGAAACGCTGCACAACACAAAAATGTTAAGAAAAACATCTGGTTTTTACGCAGAATTTTTTCACATAAAAATCTCCAAATGAAATTGAAATTGTATGACCTATATAAGATGGTTATCAAACTGAAATATAAATGGAATGCGTGCAGAAAATAGGACTAAGTAAAGCTAGGAGTTTGAGAAGGCTTTGAGGGAAGACTCCTTCTTGAGGCTTTCCCAACAATCCCTTGAGGTAAACCTGCAAAACTCAAGACAAATCGTGAAGCATGGAATTAGATAATATGTATGGATAAACTAACAATCTGAAATAATTCAAACAACTAGCTATCCAACATATATAAACCAGCAAGAATACTCTTTGCTAATCTACTCAAGTAAACTACTTTACTAAAGATCTACTCAACACTACACAATAAACTCAAACACCACAATATCACCTCATATGAAAGAATGCAACCAGAATACTCTTGGTGATTCAAAATCCTCCAAAGTTTTATTAATCCAATGGGAGAGTGTTGCAACAACAAGTTTCTCCAAGACTCTCAAGAGCAAAATTGGATGGAATGCAAAATGGCAAGAGCAAGAGAAGTGGGGCGAAATTTCAGTAGAGTAACACTAGCTCAAATATTGGTGAGAAATGAATGAGGAGAGGCTCTTTTTTATAGCTCAAGGAGGCAAAACGACCCCTCTTAGATGAATTCCAAGTGTTGCAACTCAGCCATAAGGTGGAATCCCAAGGAGAGGGGCGCACCACATGAGGGTTTTGGCATGGATTGAGGGTGTGAATGGGTGAAGTGGAGCGTGGGACCAAGTGAGGGTGAAGTGGTAGGCTAGGAGGGGTGCACTACTCATGGGAGGGGCCCACAAAGAAATTAAATTGCTTTCCTAAGGTTTCTATGTGAAGGGGGTGAAAATCCCCCTAGGGGGCGTGAGGAAATGAGGGAGTGAATGGGTGAGGGGGTGAGTAATGGTTAGGATGTGGTTAGGGTAGTTTAGGTATGACTTCTCTTTCCCTTTTTCATCTTAACATTAACCCATTAACTCAAATTTACAAAATTTACATTTTTTGACTTAGCAATAAAAATTGTTGTTTTGACTGACTGACACTTCGGGTGGACAAACACCTAGCTAAGTTTGTCCGATTGAGCTAAAACTTGGCCCAAGGGTGTAGGGGGTGCCTTTCCATTTTATTTGAGCACAAATACCCCTATCAAAAACACAAAGGCCTAGTTTTTACAATAATTGCTCAAAAACAATTAATTAATTAAATAATTAAAATTCCAACCTTTGGAAAATTAATTAAATTTATTTAATTAAAAAAAACCTATCTAGACTCAACGAAATTCCGTGAAAATTTATATGATGTCTTGCATGGTCATTTACATCACTCCTAAACAATAGCTACCAGAGGATGAGACCATTAGAACGCCCTTCACCGCTTTGGAGGAATTATTGCAGGTGTGAGGGAAAAACTCAAGGGAAATTAATAAGGCTGAAAAGCCCAATTAAAATCCTGAGGATAAAAAACCCTCGGTGAAAGGAACTCTCCCAATGAAAACATCCCAAGTTACCTGACCTAACTATGATCCATGCAGACCTATTACATTATTAACCCAGGTAGGGGTGCGAAAATTTCGTTTACAAAAAATTGTGTTGGAGGCATAAATTGCCAAGTAGAACCAAACTATCTTCGACATATTTGCATCTGATGATGCATATATTCATGGCACATAGATTTGACCCCCTAGTTGAATAGGCAGTCAACAGGGTCAACTCCCCATAGTGTGAGACATCAAGGATCAACTCCCTTGACACGTCCTCATGTTCTCTCCACATGGGACGATGGGCTATAAGCTCAAATGCACTTATCCCTTCTCGAATAAGTGTTCCAATTATCCCTTCTCGAATAAGTGTCCTCACAGATCAACTCAACTCAATTCACATAGGAGTACGATTTGGAGAAAGTTTGTCACACATGGCACTCCATGTGGACTTCTAGAGGCTACACCCTCTAGAAACACTAGGGTCAACTCCATTGACATGTCCTCATGTGCTCTCCACAAGGGACATTGGGTTATAATCCCAACTGCACTTATCCGTTCTCAGATAAGTGCCCCTACTTATCCCTTCTCGGATAAGTGTCATCACAGATCAACTTAACTCAGTCACAGAGGAGTGTGATCTAGAGAATGTCTTAGGAAGCTGCAAACATCAACACTCCCTCTTAGCAAGGGAGGCATTCTCTGCCATGCCAAGTCTATCACATAAGTACTTGAACTTCATCTTGGTTTGGTAAGAACATCAACAACTTGCTCATTTGTAGGAAGGTACTGCACCAATACTTCCTTCCTCTACACCATGTCTTGGATGTAATGGTACTTGATCTGAATGTGGTTCGATTTGTCATGAAACACTAGATTATCAGAGATCTTCACACAACTTTGGTCACCATAATGAATAATGGTGGAATCCAACACATGTTCAGATAAATCTGCAAGGATCTTGTGAAGCCACACTACTTCATGGACTGTCATACTTAATGCAATGTACTCTGCTTCTGTTGTGCTCAAAGCCACAGAAGTTCATTTCCTGCTACACCAGAAAACCATGGAAGATCCCAAAGCGAAGAAACACCTGAAGGTGCTCTTTCTATCCACTGCGTTCCCTGCCCAATCATAGTCAATCTAATCCTGCCATATCATATCAATAATGGAAGTATATCTCAGACCATGTCCAACTGTGCCTCGCAAGTATCTCAACACATGCTCTGCAACAATCTAGTGTGTCTATCTCAGTTGACTTATAAACTGGCTAAGTGCACTCACTGCATAGCAAATATTTGGTCTGGTGTTAACCAGATACATCAATTATCCAATCAACTGTCTATACAGAGTCAGATCAATTTCATCATAATCGGAAGAAGACACACTTAGTTTCTTCAAATTCATCATCATTGGTGTAGCCATGGGCTTCAAGTTCAATATCTCAAACTTCTTCAATATATCAACTATGTACTTCCCCTGACTCGGGAAGATCTCACCAGTTCTTTGCCACACCTCTAGTCCCAAGAAGTGGTGCATCATACCAAGTTCCTTCATCTCAAACTTAGAGGCCAATGCATACTTTCATTCAATAATAAGGCTCTCTATATCGATGAGGAATAAATCATCAACGTAGAGGACCAAAATCAAGGACTCACCATTAACAGTCTTGTAGTACAGGCTAGAATTAACAACACATTTGTTGAAGCCCAAAAATCATCAGGTGTCTATCAATCCTTGCATACCAAGGTCGAGGTGGTTGCTTGATTCCATACAAGGCCATCTTCAACCTGCACACATGAGACTCCTTCTCATGTATCACGAAACCATTGAGTTGCTCGATGTATACTTCTTCCTCAATCTCTCCATTGAGAAAGGTTGTCTTTACATCCATCTGATGTACTCTCTAACCCATGGATGTTGTAGGGGAAATAATCATCCGGATAGAAGTGTATCGAGCAACAACATCTAATGTCTCCTCATAATCTATTCCCTCCACCTGAGAGAATCCTCTAGCAACAAATCTCATTTTGTGTCTCTCAATGCTCCCATCAACTATGTGTTTGATCTTGTAGATCCATTTGGAAGTCACTACAAACTTCCCTTCAGCTCTCAGAACAATATCCCACACATCATTCTTCATGATGGATTGATACTCCTCCATCATGACATCTCTCCATACTGGATGACTAGTTGCCTCCTCATAATAGAAAGGCTTAGAATCAATGATGTGGCTTATAACTGCAGCATAGCACGAATATCTTTGAGGTATCTTGCTCTCTCGAAAGGTGCCACGAGGAGCTGCATGTCCTTTTGCCTCTTGTAGAGTCTAACGAGCCCATGTAGGTATCTTCCAACTTACTACAATATCTATGGAAACATTAACTGGAGCTACAGGATTAATGGTATCAATTGGATCAATCTCCATGTGACATCCTCTAGATCTCTTAAATGACACATTCTCCTCAAAGGTAACATCTCTGCTCAACTCAATTTGTCACTGACTAGGGATGTAGTTCCGGTATGCCTTCGAAGACTCATTGTACCCCACAAAATGTACCCTTTTTTCATGAAGGGTCTAGCTTGGCCCTTTTCTCCTTGGGTACATGAATGTATACAGGACACCCAAATATCTTAAGTGTCCAACTTCAGACTTCACTCCAGTGAAGGCCTCCTTGAGACTCATGTTCCTCAAAGTCTTATGAGGACTTATGTTATGAACATACACTGCAGTCACGGATGCCTCTACCCACAGAAACGTAGGTAAATGTTAATCATGCTAAGTAATGTTGGACCATACTTGATATATCGAGGTTCCCTCATGAAACCAATGTCTCATAATGTGTTTTCCTCCTCTACTAGATCTACCATAGTTATGCTACAATCGGTCTTGACTCACTACATCCATAATCATTGGAACTGTCTTTGCTATCTGGGATGATCCTATCTTGGAGGTATACTGCTCCTCGAGACATCATGTCTCTAAGCATTATGTATGGCAATGTCTCTTCTTGACATCATGTTGGAAGGTCTTTCCCTTCATGTGTGCCTCTCTGCATCTGAACATATTCACGTACTGGGTGAAACCGCATATCCACACTTGGATTCCATCTAGATTGGCTCTCACATAATCTGAATGTAGCGCACCAAAGAAAACATTTAAAGAGAATATACCACTCTTCAAACAAATACATGATCCATGCTCTTTACAAATCAAGATGGATCTATAAACTCCTCCTCTAATGGAGATACCTTTCTCGTATTTTAACTTGGCGCAGATTATACTTGCAACTTTTGGTAGTTTTTTCTGATCTTTAAAAGGAATTCTCGTAGGAAAAGATGATATGTTGTAGTAATTTATTTTCCAAGTGATCTATAGTGTCATTTTAACCATAGAACATCTCTAAGCTAGATATAAAAATATCACTCTAGACATTGTGGAGTAAATTGCACGTGTTTACTGTTATAAAGGACAAAGAGTGAATCTTGGTAACTACAAAACTTAGTGCATCGATTGCCCAGTCATTAAATGAAGAAACATTTCTCGCATGGATAGAAATGTTTCTCTCATGATTTCAGTTACTGATTCATTTTCAAGTGGTAACAAGTTTTATAACCAAAAAAAAAAAATGTCAAGAAGGTGATTCGCCAATGCTTGGTAGGTTCAAATCATAGCTCCGAAAAACTTAGTTCAACCAAAATACAAGAACTCTTTGAGTGTTCAATGCATCTATTATCAAACACACTACACAAATTCAATTCATCACATCATGAGATGCTCTCAAGCCTCATTAATTACAATTCCCATCAACCACATGAAAGTTGTCGCTTATCAGTGGATTCATTGAACCTCCAGGTGAAGACCATGATGTCACTTCAATAAAATTCATTGGGCCAAAGTGCAAGAGACGAGGAGAACCTCAATATACAAACCCAGGTTCATTTCCAGTGGGGTGGGTGTATTTTTACCACCGTTTTCATGTCATCCAGAATGAGACGAGAGCCCACATGAGAGTCATGTGAAATGATGCTACACGTCCAAATTATACAAGGTTGACGAAAAATGTCATGTCCCAGTGTGAACGTTAAAGCCACAGTGGAGACAGAGAGAGAGAGCACGAATAAAAATACTGTATACGTTTCTCATCATTTTAATGGCACAGGGTGCGGGGCTCGTGAGGCACACTGCCCATTCAAATTGATATAAGTAAATTTTAACTGATTTCATTGCCCATCATTGTCTATGTAATCCTCCTTTCTTCCTCTCCAAAATAGTTGTATCCAATAGGCTAGGTCTGACTAAAATATCTCTCATTTTCCTGGGCCCTCCCCTGAGGGAGTCAAACCCAGTCTGGCTCTGATACCATGTTGGTTTTTCTTCATATGAGATATAATTGATATATTATTACAATGATGAGTGTTCCATATATAGGGAACATATGATGACCATCCATGAAAGGATGCATCCCTTGAATAATCAATCATTATTTATTATTATTATTTATTTATTATACATGATATTAATAATCAATAATTATATTATTAATTATTATTCTAAGAGAATGTCTTCCCAATGTTGTCCAAACATCAACATATTTCACCTCCAGGACCAAGCCTGGATCAAGAAAGGTGGGATCTTTCACCATCGAGTTGATCCCTAGGGTTTTAGATTCAAAACCCTCAAAACTGATTGTGCTCAAGAGTTCCAATGCAAATAAGATAATAATCCAGAATGAATAAGGAGTGTGCCCTACCCTTTCCTTTATAACTCCAACCTATTCCTCCATTGAGTTAGTTAACCCCTAAGATTAACTCTTAACCTAACTCATCTTTTCTTTTCCTTCGTTGAGTTGCCCTTTTTCACCCAAAGTCAACTTAACTTTAGAATATTATGTTTTCTGGTTGACTTTGTCTCCAATATGCCTGAGACTATAGTCTAATGGGGAAAGCTATACTACTGAGTCTCTCCAACCCACTTCATCAAGAGGTGGGGGACATTACAGTCTTCCCTGCTAGAAATTGCTTTCCCACAAGCAATTCTGAACCTGTCTCGTGGATCAACTGCTTCCCTTCCCTAGTGGAATCCTCCATAGGTAGATTCTTCCACTTAACCAAATATTCTCTGATGCTTCTTTTCCTTAGCTTTCTCTCCTTGACTTCAAGTATCTCCTCTGGTATCAGTACCAACTATCCTTCTTCATCCATAGGTGGAAGTTCCTCAATAGGAGTGATATTCTTTCTGATGGCCCTCTTCAAACACGAAACATGAAAGACATTATGTATTTTGCTGCCCTATGGTAGATCCAACTCATATTCCACAACTCCTACCCTCCTGTTGACTTTGTATGGACCAAAGAAATGAGGTTAGAGCTTCTCAGTGCCACTTCTCTCGATGGATACCTGTCTATATGGTTGGAGCCTCAAATAAACCAATTCACTGACCTCAAAGGTGTGCTCAATTATGTGCTTGTCTACCTGTACCTTTTGTTGATTCTGTGCCCCCTGTAGGTGGTCCTTCAATTCTCTGAGGATGTCCTGACTCTGCTAAATCTAGTCCTGAACCATGGGAGCCTTGTTGTCATCGAAGGAAATCTCTACAAATGAGAGAGGGTGATAGTTGTATAAGTCCCTAAATGGTGGCATACCAATGGACATATGATGAGTGGTGTTGTAACAATATTCCCCCAAGTGAAGCCATTTGACCCATGCTTTCTGTTGCCCTGCCATGTAATTCTCAAGTTAGCCTTCAACCCATTTGTTGACTATCTCTCTCTGGCCATCCATCTAAGGGTGATAACTGGTACTAGATGTCAGGGTCGTACCCACTAGCCTGAAGAGCTCCTGCCAGAAAGTGCTCATGAACCTGCTACCTTGTCACTCACTATGGTTTTGGGCAGCCCATGCAATCTGAAAACTTCCCTGAAGAATTGGTCTGCAACTTGTGCGGCACTAAAATCTGTGGCAATGGAAAAAAAATGTGCAAACTTAGTCAACCTGTCCACCACTACAAAAATGCAGTCTTTTCCTCGAACCTTGGGAAACCCTATGATGAAATCCATGGATATGCTTTCCCACTTGTGCTCCGAAATGGGAAGTGGTTGTAGTAGTCTTGCTGGATGAGTCTGTTCATATTTCTTGGCTTGGAAAGTGCTACACTCCTTGATGTGGCTCATCACATCTTCTTTTAAACCCTCCCAAAAAAACCTCTCCCGTACATGTCTGTATGTCTTGATGAATGCTTGGTGCCCTACTACCGGTGAATCATGGCATGCCTGTAACACCTTGGCCTTGAAGGTTGATTCAAGAACCAAGAAAATTCAGCCCTTGTAGTAAATGATATCATCCATAATTCTGAAATTGTCATCTAGCACCTGTCCATCCGTTACTTCACAAGAAAATTTGTTCTTCGAATATTCCACCAAGAGGTGGGCCTTCCAATCCACTGAAATATCGGTCATGGCATAAACTGATGATCTTCTAGATAAATCATCTTCTACCACGTTATTTTTCCCTTTAACAAATTCTATATCAAAGTCATATTCCTGGATTTTGCTCACCCACTTTTGCTTCCTTTCATTCAAATCATTTTGATCTAGGAAGTACTTGAGGCTGTTGTGATCTGTCCTCACTATGAATTTTTCCCCAACTACATACTGCCTAAACTTAGCCAATGCATGCATGATGGATAGCATTTACTTGTCATAGATGGTGTAGAGGAGCTCAGGACCTCTCAACTTTTGGCTTTCATAGACAATAGGGTCCCTATTCTGCATAAGTACTGCTGCAATGCCTTCTCTTGAGGCATCACACTCTACTGTGAAGGGTTGTGTTAAATCTGGTAGGGCCAATACTAGGCATATACTCATCACTTTCTTCATTTTTTCAAAGGTGGCATGTGCTTCTAGGTTCCATTTGAATGCCCCATTCTTGGTCAAATCGGTCAAAGGTGCGCAAACTTGAGAAAAACCTTTGACAAACGTCCTGTAATAGAAACAAATGTCCAAAAACCCCTTCAACTCTGTGAGTGTCCTAGGTGTGGGCTAGTCAAGGACAGCTTGTATCTTTTCTTAGTGTACCTGTACCCCCTTCACTCCAATGATGTGTCCTAGATAAAGGACCTCTGTCATCCCAAATTTACATTTGGACTCCTTAGCATATAAAGATTGCTCCTCCATGATAGCCAAAATCTGTTCCACATGCTGAAGGTGCTCCTCCCAAGTTTTGGTATAGATCAATAAATCATCAAAGAAGACTAATAAGAACTTCCTTAGTTTCTTGTTTAAAAAATGATTCATGCATGACTGGAAGGTGGTTGGTGCATTAGTCAGCCCAAAAGGCATGACTAAAAACTCAAAGTGCCCATAGTGACACCAAAAAGCAGTCTTGGAGATATCTTGCTCCCTCATTTTTATCTGATGATAGCTAGAGTGCAAGTCAATATTTGTGAAATATACTACCCCATGAAGCTCATCCAATAGCTCATCAATCCTTGGGATGGGGTATCTATTTTTTATTGTCTTCTTGTTTAGAGCCCTATAGTCAATACACATGCGCATCATTCCATCTTTCTTTTTTACCAACACTATTGAAGATGCAAAGGGATTGGAACTTGGCTTGATGTGGCCCATATCCAACAACTCCTTAATTTCCTTCTCAATTTCATATTTGTATTTCATGGGATGATTGTAGGGAGTGGTGATGACAGGTTTTGTACCCTCCTTCAACTCTATGATGTGGTCAAACCCCTTATCTGGCAGTGCCCCTGGTGGCCTATCCGTGATCTTCTTGATCTCTGGTGCATAGTGTGTTTCCCCCTTCTTATCTGCTCTGACTGATATTTTAAATTCTATCACATAAACAATGTCTTCTCTCATGAATATGGCCTCCATGAGTTTTTTTGTCACCACCCTTGGTGTGTTGCCTGTCATACCCCTGAGAACCACCTTTTTCCCAGTTTCTTCTGTGAAGGAAATTTACATGGTTTTGTAATTTGTGGTGATTGGCCCCAATGTACTAAGCCACTGTACTCCTAAGATGATTTTGGTGTGTAGAAGGTCCATAACATAGAAATCTTGTGCTAAGTCATGCCTTCCCAAAGTAAGTTTCATTTCCGGAATGTACTTGTTATAGGGCATGGTGCGCCCCCCTGCTACCTCCACACGAAATCCCTCAAACTCAATTGTCGGTATGTGCCTTCTTTGCAGTAGGGATGAGTCAATGAAGTTGTGTGAGGCACCTCCATCAATGAGAACTGAGACCTTATGCCCTTGTAGCACTACCCTCATCCTAAAGGTGTTGAATTTAGGTACCCCGCTGATGGATGCAATTGTCACCTTCTCATCTATTGTAAGGTCGTGACTTGCATCTTCCTCTTATGCATGTCCTAGGTTTTCGGCCTCCATGTTCTGAAGGTGGCCGAAATCTTCATCCTCCTCATCATCTAAAATCATCTCAATGTAGTGGGCTTTGCCCTTACCCATGCACTTGTGTGTTGGGTCCTATTTCCATCCTTATACACACTTGCAAACGTGAGCCAAGTCCTGCTCACTTAGTGTGTCCTTGGAGACACAATGCCTAGGTTCAAAGCCCATGCTGTCACTTTGGCTTGAATCTCTTTTGTCTAGGCTCACTCCTAGGGAAGCCAAGGGGGGTAGTCCCTAGTTTCTAGATAATATTTAGAGTTTAAGTTCTAGGAGTTGATTTTAATTTGTTAAGGTTTGGGGGGAGTCTAACCTATGATGCTAAGGCAACAATGCAAGATGCAAGGTTATGTCAAGTAGCCCTTTCCCTAAGTCAACTAAGACTAGTGCCTAAAGGTTGGGCAAGAGGTTAACTAAGTTAAAGGGTGTTTCGTTACAATAAACTTACAAAGATTACAAAAGAAAAGTTACTTTACAAAGATTAGATACAAGTACTTGCAAATAAATAATGCCTAAGATACAATGATATAATCAACAAGCTAACCACGTTTTGTTTAGATTGTGCAGGAATTAAAGAAGATCAAGGCATTAGCATCATCAACACATTAAGCTTATCATCAACATTCAACATTCACAAGGACACTTAGAAGATTTAGAAGTTGAAGAACAAGTATTCCACAATGATTATGATACCTAGTTGATTAACCCCAAAGTATTACTTGTAGATGATTAAGTTGCAAGTATTAAACCACAAGATGAATTGAATTAAACTAAGGTTTACTTGCTTAGTGAGTTAAGGGTTTTTAAGATTTGAAAGGATTTTAATTACCCTTATTAGATGTTTCACCAAAAACCTCCTCCCCCGATTGCCAAATGATTGCTGGATGCTCAAGAAGTGAGGCAACGAGGCCCACCCTAGCTTCACAGGTCAGCCCTAAGAATCGAGTTTTTACAGAAAGGATCCCGCGTGCCGTGAGACCGTCCCCAGTCTAGCACTTTCTGTTTCCCTCCTCAATCCCCGTTTTAGATGGTGAAGATGGTGGTTTTAGGTACCTTATCAATTGGTTAGACTTTTAGGTGTATTAGAGAGTGTTTAAGTGACTTTTAGATGCCTTAAATTGTTGATTAAATGTCAAAACTGAAACTTATTGCAGCTTATAAAGTGTGTTGTTTAAGCATGAGAATGAAGAGCATTAACACATGTATAAGATATAAAAGCAAGCTGAATAATGATTTAGTTTATCACCATTGATTGAATCATTAACATGAAAGCTTGTTATGAAAGAATGCTAGTGCACAAGGGCAAGGACAACTTGCCAAAGAATGAAAGGAGAACTCAAGCTTATCACCACTTATCTTATGTTGTCAAAGCATTAAGAGAAAAGCATTAAGTGTGAAAGAGAAGATTGAAAAATTAGATGTGTGCCTACACTATCAACTTATCCAACAACAATTAACTTTGTGTGATGGCAAATGGCCTTAAAGATAAGAAAGCATGAAAAGAAAACCACTTACTAAAACATTAGAGCATTAACCATTTAATGTGTTGGATTAGGCTCTAGAGCATGTAAACAAGATAGATCTTAAGATAGATTATAACATGCAACTAGGATTAAGCAAGTTGATTATTCCCCAAGGGCTTAAGCTAAGGATTAAGATGTGATGTGATAAGATCTAGATCTAGAATATTTTAAACCATTAAAGTATTAAGAGATAAAAAACACATTACTTATCCTAGCCTTACGATTTTGGGGGTTTCTCTCCCAAGGTGTAGGCAATTACTTAGATTAGAAAGCTTGAAAGAGAAATGAAAAGCAAGCCAAGCAACTCAATGGCACAAGGTGGAGGCAAGCCTACCTTTATTGTGCCAATGAGGTGTGAGGTGAGTCAGCAAGCAAATCAATTATCAACACAAATGCTCACTAAACCCCACGTCCTAGCTTAGAAGATTCTTGAAAATGGAAAAAATGAAATTTGAACTAACCTTAAGCTATCCTAAGCTCACACGTGGGAGGTAGGCCGTACTAATTCTCTTCCCAAGCTTATGAGCAACTAAAAATCAACAAAAGAGAGTAGATCTATGCACAAGAAGCTAGAAAATGGAAAAGAGAGGTTGAGATTTGTTACCCACTTGAAGAGAAGGGTCTTGGAGTGTTCTGTGGATATTTTAGGGCAACATAACCCCCTCAACCTGTTGAAAACCTGCAAAAACCAGCAAGCTATGCTTGCTAGGAAAGCTACACACAACCAACAATGTGAAGAAAATTTTCTGTTTTTAGGGAAAAAAAAATTCTCCTTAAAAACTTATGATAAAATATGTTTAAAGTGACCAATCCACTATGTTAGGCTAGATGAAATATAGCATGGATGAACAGCAATGAAAGAATGAGCAAAGAGTGAGAAAAGAAAGAGTTTATATGTGCTTTCAGGGAGGACTCTTCCTTGAGGCATTCCCAATAAAACCCTTGAAGCCAAACCTGCAAAACTTGGCACAATAATATGCATACAAGAAGATAATATGGCTAAATATGCTAATGAAATGAAATAATTGCATCCATTAAGCAAATCCACATATATAGATTAACAAGAATACTCGTTGCTAGATCTACCCAAGTAAAACACTTTACTTAAGAGTCTCTTCTATGCAATCACCATGCCAAATTATAACAATATTACCTCATATGTAGCAAGAACAAGAATACTCGTTCCTCTTCCAATGATCCTCCAAAGTTTCTCTTTTATTACTCAAAAATGGATCTTGGAGAAATACTTGCTCCAAAACCCTAAGAGCCAAAGAATGGATGAAAGATGGACAAGAAAGAGAGAGAGAGAGATGAAAATCAAGTAGCATAACAACATCTCAAGATATGGTGTGGAAGGAGTGAGAAAAAGGATCTATTTATGCTTGGAGAGGCAAACCTACCTCTCTTAGATTAATGCCAAGTGTCCACCACCAAGCACAAGGTGAGATCCCAAGAAGGGGGGTGCACCATCTAGGGTTTGAAGGCTTGGATCAATGAGGTGGAAGGGTGAGGGTGTGTTGGGATCAAGCAAAGAGGGTAGTGGAAGGCTAGGAAAAGCGTGCCATAGGAGAAAATGGGACCCAACCATCAAAAACGAATTTTCTAGAGTTTTCCAATGAAGGGGGGCGTAACTCTTCTAGGAGGGCGCACCACTTGGGGTTTAGGCAAAGAGTGGAAGGGAGTAAATGAGGTAAAGGGAGTAGGGATGAGCTAGGGGGTGATGTGGAGGGTGAGAAGAGTTAATCCACATGGGATAAGGGCCCACTACCAAAGAGAACTCAAGTTACAACGTTGTATCACCAAGGGGGGGCGTAACTTCCCCTAGGGGGCGTGAGGGTTTGAGTGAATAAGGTGGGTGAGGGGTTAGAAAAGGTTAGAACAAGTTGGGTTGGGTAGTAATGGGTTAGGAAATATCTCTCCATATTTATCCACCTTTACATCATCATTTTAACTCATTATTACAACAATCACATTTTTGCCATGTTATGACCTAGCAATTAAAATTGTTGTTTTTGACTGACTGACACTCCGGGTGGACAAACCCATAGAAAAAGTTGTCCAACTAAGCTGAAACTCGGTCCAAGGGTGTAGGGGGTCTCATTCCATTTCTTTTGAGCACAAATACCCCTATTAAAAATCCAAGGACCTAGTTTTTACAATTTTTGCTCAAAATAATTAATTAATTAAATAATTAAACCTCCAAACTTAGGGAAATTTAATTACAAATTAATTAATTAAAAAAAACTAATCTAGATTCATTTACATGTCATACATGGTCATTTACATCATCCCTAAACAATATTTACCAGAGGATAAGTCCATTAGAACACCCTTCACCACTTTGGAGGAATTATTGCAAGTGTGAGGGAAAAACTAAAGGGAAATTAATAAGGCTAAAAAGCCCAATTAATAACCTGAGGATAAAAAACCCTCGGTGAAAGGAACTCTCCCAATGAATCCATCCCAAGGTAACTAACCTAAATATGACCCATGCAGACCTATTACATTATTAACCTATGCAGGGGTGGGAAATCCCATTTACAAAAAGAAGTGTTGGTGGCAAAAAATGCCCTGTAGAACCAAATAATCTTCGACAAATTAGCATCTGTTGATGCATCTCTTCATGACACGTGGATTTGACCCCCTAGTTGGAGAGGTGGTCAACATGTCCCATGGTTCCTTGCAGGTGAAGCACAAATGTTTCTTCCTCAATTCCCTCCTAGTGGGTTCATCCATCCTACCCCTTCCTCGGTCAAACCCCCTGGGGTCTCTCCCTCCTTGGTTCATAGGAGGTCTTTGATCTCTCCCCCCTTGATTGGGAGGTCTAGGGGTAAATATTTTCTTTGTTGCCAATCCTAAGTCTTTGGTTTTCCAAATGGAATCATGCAAGTTGGTAGGCTTAAAAGCCTTGAACCAACCCCTCAAGGGTTCCATCAACCCTTCTGTGAAGAGCATCATAAGTCTCACTTGAGACACATACTGTACCATCACTACTAACCTCTGGAACTCTTCTATGTAAGCCTTTGGTGATCCTATTTGTCTGAGCTATGTGATCTCCCTAAAAGGTAGCTCTGGGTCCCCCTGGTCAAATTTGTCAATAAGCCTCAATGTGAACTTTGTGTAGGATGTAATCTGATTGTGACCCAATGTGGTCAACCCATGGTACCACCAATCATGAGCCTTGCCATCCAAGTACATGGTGGAAAATTTGATGGCATCCATCTCTCTCATGGGGTTAAGCTATAGGTAGGTATCCAACTTCTGCACCCATGCTTGTGCAGTCACCTTAGCAAATCCATCAAAATAAGGGATTTCTATCTTGCTTGCTCTATGCTTCAGTTCATAGTTGGGCCTTTGATTCTATTTCGGTTTGCCCCGAAACTTGATCCCGCAATATTGATCTAGCGTGACTTGCCTTTGGAACCTTGTACTTAAGGCATGATACTCCCTGGCATACTGCTCAAAATTGTCCTCCATCCCATCCTCATAGTTTTGTTGTGGTTGATTATCCAAGAATGTAGGTAGATAGGGCCTAGGGGTGGTCCTAATGTGTGTTTTCCCTTGGGGTGCACCTCCTCCATAGCTCTATCCCTCAGTGTGATAACGGGGGTTGTGCTCCTATTGTAGTCTAGTCCCTCCATGAGATCAACTAGCTTCTCTATTGGCATAAACTTCCAGACCCTTCCCTGCATAAGTCATTTGCAACAGGAGTTGCGACAACCTCTCCTGGATTTCATTCACCTTTCTCAGAGTCTCTGTCATTTCCACATGCCCCCTGCATACTGTTTCTTGGTTCTCTTGTAGATGATGCACATGGGTTCTCTGTGTCATGTTTATCGAGTGTTGCAACTCCTTGGCGAACCCTACCAGAATCTATGGCTCACTGTCTTCACCTGATCCTTACATTTCTGCCTCTGTCTCACCTATTTGCTTCCTACTTCCCATGTAAATCCCACTAAACTTCTGCATGCGCTAATCCCCACTGGTTGGGAGGATCAACGCTCTGATACCACTGTAAAGTTCCTGAGCCAATTTTTTTCCTCATAACACTAATTGTTCATTGTTTGCTATGTTTGTTTATGTGTTTGCAAGTGTTCCCATGAAGATGTTTATTATGGTTTACTTAATGTTGATTTAGCAATAGATCTGAAACTTAGAATCATAAACAAGACAATATATATAAATAACACTAGTAGAGAACCAACAATGTCAGATGTGACCTTTATTTAGATAGTAAGGAGATCCTGTATATAAGCGGTTTGCAGATCTAGAAGAAAGCCCCAATAATATCAAAATGGGTTGCAACCGATACAATACTAAGAAATACAAGATAAATGCCTCCCAAAGGTTGTATGAGAAGAGATCCAAGCCTCCAAAGGCCACCAACAGCCAACTAAGGCTGAAGATAAGAAGACCCCGACAATACTTTGCAAAACCCCTTCAACTGGAAGAGTTATGACCTGCTCTGGATGCTGCCAAACCCTCAAGTTTCGGCCCTCCCTTTCCTTACCTCCAAATCCATCCAAACTCTCCCAGAATATAGATTAGGTTGATAGGAATCATCGATCCAATTCTCGAGCTGATCTGAGAAGTTTTTCTTCTCCAACTAGGAAACCCCTCAAATGGATTGCACCCTCCTAGTTTGATAAAGTCAAGGGGAATTCGTTCTCCCCACTAGGAGCCTCTGAATACCATCAAAATCTACCAGACTGTAGATCAGGCCAATGCTACCAATATGGTGATGTCTCAACTCAATCTATGATGATTTGAGCCACCAAACATTGAAAACCACTTTCTGCAATGCGCCCTTCTCTTCTCCAAATCATGCCAAGCTTCTAGAAATAAAATGCAAAGATAAACTTCTCTGGAATAGACCAAGAATAATGCCAGGGACCCTACGAAGAGAACTCAAGTGCTCCTTTCCTAAAATACCTTATCCTTTATCTAGATCGAATCAATCTCTCCAAGGTGGTGCACCCCCCAGCTAGAAACCCCCTAGGTTGTGCCCTAGCCTGGAATCTGCCTGTAGAACAAACCTACAACCCTGTAGAATGGTGTGGGAGGATTATTTCACCTATGGGACCAATCCCGGATCAAGAAAGGTGGGATCTTTCACCACCGAGTTGATCCCTAGGGTTTTAGACTCAAAACCCTCAAAACTAATTGTGCTCAAGAGCTCCAATGCAAATAAGATAATAATCCAGAATGAATAAGGAGTGCACCCTGCCCTTTCCTTTATAGCTCCAATCTATTCCTCCATTGAGTTAATTAACCCTTAGGATTAAATCTTAACCTAACTCATCTTTTCTTTTCCTTCATTGAATTACCCTTTTCACCCAAAGTCAACTTAACTTTAGAATATTATGTTTTCTGGTTGACTTTGTCCCCAATATGCCTAAGACTAAAGTCTAGTGGGGAAAGCTAGACTACTGAGTCTCTCCAACCCTCTTCATCAAGAGGTGGGGGACATTACAAGACTAGTGCCAATAATCTATGTATTGCTTCAAGATAAATGTTTTGAATTGCTCTTGGAAATTTCAGTTAATTAAGGGGCTTCACTTGGATTTAAGTTAATTGAATGAGGTGGACTAATAGTGCTGATCCACTCACGTTTGCAAGAGATTGTAAGCGAGAAATGAAAGATCTAATCTATCATGTGTTTTCTTTTAAATATTATCCCACAAATGGGTACAAGAGAAACTGCAAAGACTTCCAATGGGGAGAGAATTGTTCTCAATAAGTATCCCCTTAAACTCACAAGCAATTTGCAAGCATGATCCCGTATTGAGCAATAATGGAAAAAGGTTTTCCCTAATTAGACTACTCCGCACAAATCAACTTCCTTTTTGAATCATGCCAAGATCAATCTATTCTTGCGAGGTCGAGAGAATAATAGGACCTTGACGGGGAAAGTTCATTACTTTGCCAAAATGAAAGATAACTGAAATAATTGAAAAATGAAAACTAACTAAAACATAATGTAAATGTTTTGTTGTGTTTATCTTGGTTCGTTTTAGATTGATTTTATCTTGTTTAGTTTGGAAAATTGGACATGTTACCCCCCCATCCTAGGGGTAACTAAGGAGATGATGTCTCAAGGCCTGCAGTAGCAAACATGGAGTGTCGAGAGTCAGACCGACCAATAGAGCCCACATTGACTAGCATCCACTACACCAGTTTGGGCCCTAAAGACAACAGGTTTTTCTTCATGAGGTAACAAGTCCAGTCTCATGGTAAGTGTCACTTTAATATTTGAAGCATTCGAGCATGTTGCAAAGAGTCCTTTATTGATTTTGGAATGTTTGCTTGGAAATTATATCTTTTGCCTAATTTCACCTTGGTGGTTGTCATGGTATCCTAGTAAGTTGGTCACCTTTGGGAAAAGGGTTGCTACTGGGGGGTTTCCTTAAAGGATCATTGTGCCATTCCCACTCATACTTACCATTTTCCACACTTCTTCCCTTCCGCTTCTTCATCTTTTGGGTTTTCGGGTTCATTGACCCAAGAAGGGTTTGTACCCCATTTGATGGGAAGAAGGGGTTGAAGGCCCAGAGGTGTTGTAGATGGCATCATGCATAAATGGTTTCCCTAAAGTCTCGAGAACCATGAAACGCTTCTCTAAAGGAATGAAGGACTTTTAAGTGAAACAGAATAAATAAAAAATGTCCTTCTTGAAGGGAGAGTGCATTGCGGTGTTCTGTTATTTCCAGTGCACATAGCACCCAATGTGTTCTAGCTTCAAGTGGCATTGCGGTGCTCCTTTATTTCCATTGCACATAGCACTCAATGTTCGGACTTAATAAAAAGGAAAATAAAGGGCTTGGAAAAAGGTTGCATTGCAAACAAAGGGAAACTCAAGGATGTAGCACACCCTCCACAAATGCACCCATAAATGAGACAATATGAACCCTTAATATGTCAAGAACCCCATGCCTAAGAGTCTTTCCCCAATCCACCTCATACTCATTACATGATCTAGATAAGGTCTTCTTTGGAAACATTCCTTGACTTGGGGATTGGCCTACCCAATAGGGCACTGTGACACCCCTCCCATACCTAAATTTGGAAAAGTTTATAAGGTCTTTGAGCATTTGTTTAATTTGAAAAGGGGGGATTTAATGCACTTGTTTGTGTGGTTCTTTTATTAAATGTGGCTTACTTGGCATGATTCATGACTTGTAGACCCTTGGAGGGCATACTTGTTTGGCTTTGCAGGACGTTGGCCAGTGGAGGATGATGGACGACACATGACATCACCTTCTATACTTGGACGTGGCCTTTGGAGGCCTAGAACATTACCCTTTATCCCTTTACGTCACCTTGGAGGCTAGGGTTTGATGGATGATGTAGTTCCAGAGGTGGTTTGACAGGAGGAGACACATGGCATGGCACTTTTGGACTTGAGAGTGTGACACATGGCATTTGGAGGCCCAACGATCTCCTCTTGAGGCTTGATGTCTCACTTTTCAGCCCTACATCACCCTTCTAGGGCATGGTGTCACCCTTTTTAGGGTTTTGCTTTATGTATTTTTCATTTTTGCATATTGTAAAGACAAATAAAGGGGTCAACCCTCTTCTTATTAGTTGTTGACAATTTTATGTGGACAAATTGGTTTAGAAGGCCTCATATAAATAGAGAACCTTCTAATTTCATTTTATCATCATTCATTCCTCACTATTTGTGAGAACAAGTCTGAAATTTTCTCCCTCTCTTGGGCTATCTAGCTCTTCTACTCATGCGACTTGCTTGGAGGATTAATTTGTGGATGCTTTTGCTGATTTTTGGATGGAATTTCTGCAATCATGTTATCTTGGTGAAGTAAGTGAAATTTCTGCAATTTTATCTTTGTGCTATCAATGTTCATGGTATTTTCTCTTTTTCATGCTAGATATCTTGCTTGGTGAAACCCTAAGAGAGGAGCATAAGTCCTTCCTCCTCTCACAAGGTTATTCTTGTTCAAAATTGGTGAAATCTCCTTGTGTTAACATCCTAAATCCCTAAAGTGCTAGCATTTAGGATTTTAGCCCTCAACACTTGATTTCTTGACCTAGTTGAAGTATTAAGAAGGGAGAAAAGGTTGTTAGAGCCCAAAAGTGCTTGCACTCTCTGAGCAGACCAGTCCTGCTCGATCCTCTTCTTATCCTTGTACTTCCAATGGGTGGACTCATACCAACTCTAACTTTCTCCCTCTTTCTCTGAGCAGGCCGACCCTTCTCGATCCTCTTCTCCTGCTTCAGCTTAGAAGGTACGACTTGCCCTTTTAATCTTCTTCTTTTCTTGTCTCTGTTAGTACAAATCTTTTTACACCTCTTTTGGGGCCGTCAGAAATATGGCTCTGATACCATAAAGAGAATAACTTATATATTTAAATATCAGATCTAAGCTACAACCATTACTTTAATAATATTTGGAACAATGTTTTGGACATTATTATGTTACAGAGTGTTATGCCTACCAGAGTAGCCAGATGGGGGTGACAGCGAGTTCATGAGTTATTGAGGGGTTTTATTAGGCATGATTTGCATCGTTCATCATATTTCATCATCAAGATCCATTCCACACAACTTGGATTTTGTTCTGTTGCATACCGACGATTTTCGTAATTTTAAGTTATTATGGGTCATATTTTAATTAATTTCAATAAGAAGTTCATTTTGGGCATAATACTTGGAGAAAACTCTTAGTGTAATAGCTCATCGAAATCGGGAGGAAGAGCACTACAGGATTAGATGATGAGAAGTGATTTTCAGTGGTCGGAGAAGCCATAGGGACAAATAAATCACTTTTTAGAGGTAAAAAGGCCAATTAATTAATAAAGTGATTTAATTAAAGAATAATAAAAATAAAGTAAAAGTCATTTGGAGGGAAAAGGTGAAGAGAGGGGATAAAAGAGAGATAGGGGCCTCTATTCTCAAATTATGTTGATTATCATTTTGATATCTGGCTTCTTGCTAGAGAGCCCATGATACTTGGGGGTTTTGAGGGTTTTGACTGAACAAACCCTAGAGATCAGCTCGGTGGTGAAAGATTCCACCTTTCCTGATCCAAGCTTGGCCAAGGAGGTGAAATATTCCTCCCTCACCATTCAACATAAATTTCTATTCAGTTCAGATCCATTTCAGTCATTCATTTGTGAAGCAGGGGCAAATATTGCTTGGAGGGGCGCATCTGGTAGGTGAGATCGGAAGAGC
>CBVK0100525497.1:0-22253 GCA_900067695.1 Picea abies
CATATATATATATATATATATATATATATATATATATATATATGGTTCTCATACTTCGCATCCATAAAGGAGTACTAGGTTTATTAGCATCTAAAATAGGGAGTTCAACATTTTCCAATCTATACATGTATTGTCCCACATATATTTTGTAGAAGAAAGAATGTTTTCCACCCTTGTTGTAGTCACTTTCATGTGAGATGTTTTTTGTTGAAGAAGCAGGTTGTCAAACCTGTGAGCATTCTCTCTAGGTGAGAGATTTGCTGGAAACTGTTCCCTGGTGCATTGTGCATTATTTGCAGTGTTATGAGACTTCTTGTTTGGCCTATTGTTGAAGCCCTGTAAGGGAAGTGGGGAAGTCAAAGGAATATTGAGGAGAGAAGGGGCACACTTCCTCGGGTCGAAAAGGCATGTGGGGAATGAGAGACTGTAGACTAGTTGTAGTAGTTGGCACCTTGGAGTGAGCAATTATTCTTCTTATCATATATTAGCTTGACATTAGGATTCTTTTACCCTAGTGGATTTTAAGCCCCATATAGGGGGTGACCTGTAGTTGAAATTTTATGAGAAACAAAATCTATGGCTGGGAGAAAAGTCTGTGTTATGTGTGTTGTTGGTGACTTTTCATGAAATATAAGTGTCCTTATGTGTTTGTATCATTTACTATGTTCTTAATTATCTATGTTTGATATGGGTTTAGTTCTTGTGTGATGTTGCATATAAGTAATTGTTGTCATTTTCTATAATGTTGCATGCACATGTAAGTGTGATGTTGATATTCAATGTTTATAGTCATACATGATGAGTATGAGAGTTTTTATTAGTTATTCTTGTTGATTTAGACTTATAATAATAGTCATAAGCCTCTGAGGCAAGGTTAGAATGGTTGTGCATGTAGGGAATCAATCTGCGCATACAAGGAGAACTGCATTTACATATGATGCCAGAATGGTTACGCGTGCAATATTGATCACATGCTCAGAGTGGATTACATGCTCAGTAATTCCAATGCGCTCGACATGCTTGGGTTTTAATTTGTATTGTTTTACTTCTGTTGTTACAATTTGTGTGAGAAGAGGAAGGTGAGTGTGATGCGACCCAACTTGTGGTCATGTGTGTTACCTCACATGTACTGCACAAATTAACGTTATAGTGTCGAATATACACACTAGTTTATCAGAGTGGCATTGCTCACCAATAGGCTATGGATGCTACATTATGGTATCAGAGTGAAACAAGTTGAGATTTGTGTGGCATGGTCCGGCTTGGGTGGTCAAGGACATTACAATATACCCTCTACAGTTTCAATTGTAAATTTCTCATACAATGTCCATTTTGAGAACATAATAGATCATTGGAAATCTCTCCTCGATCTATTGTATTTAAACTACAAAGGATTTTTTTGGTGCCTACAAAACTTACAGTCTCAAAAATTAGAATTCCTAAAAACATTGTTTAGGGCCTCAAAATCGCTCTGCAAGTTCATGACCTTCAAAAATCACAAAATTTCATATAAATTAATTGTTTTTATTGTTTTAACAGTCTTTTAATCTGAGTCGTAGATCTCAAATTAGAAGAAAACTCAACTTTTTATCCACTACACCTTCTCGATGCTCGTGGATGAATTTCCATCATCGATCGCCATATTGAAGCAATCTAAATCGTTGATTTTCCAATAGTACATCGACAATTGATAATCAAAGTTTTCTTTTTTCAAACCAAATGTGCTCACAAATCTCCCCAAATCTTGATCATCGTCCATCGGAGAATTTCCTTGGAAACCACTTGTTTACAAAATTTGTCGAACCTCGACCATCGACCATAGACCATCTCTTGGTTAATGTGGAAATATGGTCGATGTGGCATGCCATGCAAATGTTGACGTGGCATGACACATGGACACTTACATGTAACTCTAGTTGACGAGCCATGACATGTGGATGTTGACATGGCATGACATGTGGATGTTGTTGTGAAAAGACACTTTATCATCTTCTTTCCTTTATCGACCCAATTAAACACCTCATTAAATATACCAACCCACCATCATCAACCATCAATGATCGAAGATTTCTTTTGGTCACATGAAAACTTTTTCATTTTTTGTCGATCCTTGATCATTTGTCATCAATGATCAGAGATTTATTTTGGCCAAACCAAACACTTTTTTCATTTTGTCGACCCAACCATTATCCATCGATGATTTATGCTGTAAAACTAAAACTCTTTGCCAAACTTTATGATCCGATCATCAACCATAAACAATCCCTCTTGGAGAACTTTAAAACTTAGAAAATTTTCAACCAAATCCCATATGAATTTGCACCATTGATATTCCATTCGAAATGATATTGACCATTGATTTACAAAATTTTGACCAACGCTACCAATGAATCTCAATTGTCGATCTACTCCATTTCCTAGCCACCTAAAATGAATCTCGATCACGAATTCTTCAATGTTGCTAATCTATGAAAATGAATCTTGGCCATCGATCTGTTTCATTTTCCAAACAGCTAAAACCGAGTCCAGATCATTGATTTTTCTCCTTTTTCAAAATGATAAAAACTTATAAGTTTTTAATAAACTCATGATGAATATGGTTCATTGATCTCAAGATCAAATGAGATCTTGGTCATCATTTCATCAAAATCTCCCAGTTCCTTCGACCACCATTAGAATGTGAATTTTGACCTTAAAGGTCGAATATAAAGATGTAATATGTTCGATTGATGCCATTAAACCTCTTAGAAAATTTTGGGTCCTTTAAAACTCGATTTTGATCACAAATTTTTGGATTTCACTCCAATTTTACACCAGTTTCCCCCAAAATTCGTCAAAGATCGAAATTTGTGGCAACGAATTTGCCCAAATTCTCACTGGTTCAACATTGAACTTAATATTTGGTACCACTCTTTAATAGCACATAGACCCAAGGTGGATCACGTTACTGCTAAAATGACCCAATACAAATTTCTACTACAAATTCTAAATGTGAAAATAATACACAGCATGAAATTCAAGCTCATTCAACTATCTATACTAAATAAAAACATGAATGAAACTACTTTAACTGTGCATGGCAACAAATAAATGCATACAACATCATTCAACCATAAAAATAGAGATTCATGTGCATAAATATACTCACAACAAGTTTCAATAACCAAGATAAACTCAAAGTAATATGCACAACAATTATATCAAGTAGAGATTCATGTGCATCAATCTACTCACAACAAGTATCAACAACCAATATAAATTCAGAGTAAGATGGACAATAATTATATCAACATTTAAAATGAATAAACATATCAAATACGAACACGTATCTTAATAAATATGCAACACGTTGTAGAGAATGAATGTTCCTCCCACCATAGACATGTTTCTCTAGTTCTCAATGGAACGTCAACCCCGATATGGGGATATGGATCCACAAGATATGATGGTCCCTAACATTGGCTAATTTCCCCATCTCAACAATCAATTCCCACTCCTAATTCCATTCTAGCAAGTCTCTTCCCCACAACTTCCACAACCCAAGGGATGGAATCCCCCTTCACTGCTCACACTCCCTTAGGCCTTTCCACTCCCCTCCATGGATTCCAACATAGGTGGGACACGAGATATCTCTATTGGGACCTCAGGAATTCTACAACAGTAACATGAATTCTCCCAACAGTGAAACACTTGCTTCTCTTGATGAATTTCGAGTAGACATTTGTTCACAAGCCTTCAACCTCTCTTCCCACAAGATTAAAACTCCAAACAAATACCAAACATGTCCACAATAGATTCATTCAATCCTTAACACTTAGTCGATCTCTTTTATTATCCAAAAAAATCCATGCAAAAATATGAATATGTAATTCTTGTCTCCTACCCATACAAATTCCCCCCCTTTCTCTTTCTTGCTTGACTTACACTCTTCCCCAAGATGATTGTACTCAACCCCCATGCTCTCAATAACTATGGGATGTGACTTATCACACCCAACCTCTTACACGAAGTCAATGATTGGGCTCTAGAACACTCAACAGATAACAAAAGGTTCATGGTAAGGATACTTTAAAAATAAATGGTTTGGGTTTAATAGACATGGGTAAACTCTCCCCCTTGGACCCCTTCCCTCTCTTGTGGAAACTAATCCCCTAAATATTCTTTTGTGTCCATGTATAGTCAGTTCTACATTTTATTTATTATATTCAATTTACATCATTTACATATTACATTGCTTGGCCCTCGGCCATATATTACATTTACAATATACATCGCTAGTTTGGGGTTTGAAAAATGGGATGTTACAAAATTGCTAATTGTGTTTAGTGTTGAACCCGTGGCTCTGATACCACATTGTAACACACCCTAGACTCACTTCTGGGCATGTGTTGCTATAATTCAAAACTTTGTCACATACATAAATTTCAATATTTTCTTAACCTTACTCATTAATTCTATGATACCATTAATTAATTGATTTCAACCTTCCTGAAGGCTTATATAATTGTATACTATACTCTAATATGAATATGAAATATACCCTACATATGAAATAATATGTAGTCCTAAAATCATGCAATTAAGTCTTAACTTATGCATAACAAATATTCACATTCAAAAATATAATTGTGCACAAAAATAACAATTAAGAATGTAATTATACATAATAAACAACACATAAATCATATAACATAAATAACACTTATCTTTTAGGAAATCACCAACTGGCTATAAACCTCAGACGTTCCACCCATCCATACACATTTTTGTTCTAGAATTCTCAACAGTAGGTCACCCCCGAGTTGGGGCTATGACTCCACCAAGGAAAAGGATACCTAAGATAACTAAGGTCTCACAACGAGAACAAATGATGGCTAGGACAAGGTACCAAACCCCAACAATAGTTCCAACCTACAACCTCTCATCTCCCATCAACCTACACAAGCCAAGGAATTGTACCTCCTTCTCTACATCGTAGTTCCTTGGGTTGTCCCACTTCCTTTATAGAGATCCAACACATGCTAGCCAAGAAGTCTCAGATCTCTATGGCTTCATCAACTCCAATTGTTATAATGGAGTATACTTGCACCCTTTAGGCCTCGCACTAGGGAAATATATCGTAGAAAATTCCCCCTCAAAGTCTCTATCCTTTCCTGAAGGAAACCCACAGATAATTGTACACCCAAATCAACATAGGATTCACAAGGTTCACACAAAAACAAGGTTGCAATGGCTCACTAGCTCATAGCCAATATTCCATACAAAAAATGGAAAGTCACAATGATGAAAATAAAGGAATGAGTGATTTTTCCACTAAAACCAAAGTTTAAATATGCATGTTCCTTTTTTGGCAAGTGGAAACCAAGGAACTACTTTCCCCACCACTTGGGAACTTGTCCTCCAACTTGAGAACTTAGGATAAACACATAAATTATGACTTAGGAATTAGGAATATATTATTTCATTCCTTTTCTTAAGCTCCCTTAACTTAGCCATGTATCCCCCTTTCCCTCTCATGGATTCCTATCCCCCTATACTCTCTTGTTTGAATTGGTCTGCATCATGTGTGATTACAATTTACAATGCCAGGATAACCGACCTTTCTGCATACAGGCTCTCGAGCCTAATATCACAAAATTTCCCCTTCAATCTATAGGAACTCCATCTTGAAAACCATATTGTCTCACCAGACTATAAAAATATATGTACATATACACATTTACAACATGGGTATCAACCTAGGGATATTACATAGAGAGTCTCAGTGCTTCGTGTTTTTCCATGAGATTGAATAGTAACTTTCTTAGTGATATTGATATTTAGTTGATAAGTTAGTTGAACTCACTTTTATAATATTTGGAAGAATGGTATGATTTGAGACTCATAGTGTTCAAAAATGAACTATATATAATTAATACCATAATAAAATGTGGAATATGCTTGTTATGATAGGTATGTTTTGTTTTGTGCCTTAAATTGTTCTAGTTCTCAATATGTATAAAAAATATAAAGTTGTGTTCTCATTGATACTTATTGGGTATCTTGATATGCCAAACTTAGATGGTTTCTCAAAATATCATGTTTGTTTTTTAATGGATATATGGGTTTTTATACTCCATGCTTGGTGTGGAATGAGTAAGGAGTCTTGGTCTTATGAGACAATGCTTCAATGTCTCTATCATGGAAGCTTTGAGCCTTATGTTTATGTTATTGAATTGTAATGAGGAATAAAATTAGTGTTCCCTTGTTATGTATGATCATAATATTTATCATAGGACTACAATCCCTGTTTATGAGTTATCTGTCAAGCATGAATTGGCATCATAAGAAGCTTGATTTTCATGTGTATGTCTGTTGATTTAAATTTATTAGTGTTTTTCTTAGGCCTTAATTAACCTAGAAAGGATTCCACAGAAAGGTGTTGCTTTTACTTTCAGAAAACTTGTTATTGGGCACTTTCATACTCCCTAGATGTGGCTCCATCTAATTCTATGTATATTTGGTTCTCATACTTGCATCCATAAAGGAGTACTAGGGTTATTCGCATCTAAAATAAGGATTACAACATTTTCCAATCCATACATGTATTGTCCCACATCTATTTTGTAGAAGAAAGAATGTTTTACACATTTTGTGTAGTCACTTTCATGTGCATGTGTCCCACCTTAGCTTCTAATTTAAATCTAGTCCCAAATATTTATGGTTTGGAGATATCTCTAGTGGCTCACCTAGAAGTCATGATTTTTGGTTGTTTCATTTTTTTGTGTGAGAAGGATCTTATGTTAGTTTTTCCTATATTCATGTTCATCCAAATCTCCATGTAAAAGAAATTTATGCCCTCTAGATGATCATATAGGTTATAGAGTGCCCCAACTATTAACATCACATCATTTGCATACAAAAATACCTTTATGATTATTTTATCTATGTTCATCTTTGATGTTTATCGATTCATCTAGCTTTATCTTTGTAAAGGATAAATATTCAAGGGGAGAGGGGAAACCTTGTTTCACCTTGTTTTAAATACTAAAGCCCTATGAAATCTGAGGTGTAGGAAATTCGGTGAAGGAGTGTGTTGTTAAGGCGATCCTTGATGTTAAAGTCACCAGTTCAAAACCTCCAGGGACAAAAAATATAGCCATGTTAAGGGTTGGTGTGGCTCAGACCGGGTGTGATCCTCAGGTGATTTTGACGGATTAGATGCCCCTGAGTTGTGGTTTCTTAGCCATAGGTTAGTCCCACATGTCATGGACAAAATAAAAAACAAAAAAAAAAATACTAAAGCCCTATGAAAGACCCTTTGAAATTCTGACATCTTTAGCCATTAGCTTATCATATAATAACACGTGTATTGTAGTCCTCCAACAATTTGAGACCCCATTTCTACCAACCTTTCCCATAGTTTGTCCCCTTGTTTTCAATACTAAATCCCTATGAAAGACACTTTTCAATTATGACATCTTTAGGCATTCGCTTCTCATTTAATAACACGTGTATTGTAGTCCTTCAACAATTTGAGACCCCATTTCTGCCAACCTCTCCCATAGTTTGTCCCTCATCACTTTGTAAAAGGACTTTTTAAAATCGACAAAACAACATCATTGTTCTTTACTTTTGATTCCTCAAATACTTTTTATTATATGCCTAGGTGTGTCAACAATGGTCGATGGGAGAGTGCTTTGGTTTGATACAAACATTCTGTTTTGATTATTTTTTCCTTTTCCTCTTATTTCTTCAGAATCCCTAGATGATGATCTTGAAAAACACTAGATTGATTATGATGGTTCTGAATTGCTTCTATGTCTCCATTTTAATATAGGGACATAGATGTTGTTCAAACTCACTTGGGCTCCTTGGAGGGTAAACCCATGGTTCTGTCGTGTGGGAAATTGCACTAGGGTGTAAGTCCATTAACAAGGTCACTAACATAATTGTTCCACCCACTCTACCCCCTCCCATTTTCACTTTGATTCTGTGACATTGGATTTTATCACCAACTAGTGGTTTCACTATGAGAAGGTCTTGGTTTTCTTACTTTCTTCTTATATTATTTTAGCGTGTGTTGTTTGTTTTCTTTAGTTGGACTTAAGATTGTTATTATTGTAGTTTCACTCTTGCCAACCAAGGGTCGCATAGGTCTCAGAGGATGCAAGGATTCACTTCTAAAGATTACAAGCCTTTGCCTCCTCATTCACCCAAAGACCTCTCTCGAGAGGAAGTTATCAACAAAGATAATTATTCTGAATCTAGGAGTAAAACTACTCCCTTTATTGATCACCCAGAGTGACCCAATTTTCATTAAGGTTTTATCCCTCCTTCAAACCCACCCTTAATCGACCCTCTCAGTCCACTCCTAGTACATGTAAACTCCTCCAAGTAATTTGAAACTGATTATCCTCGACTACCACTTGTTCCTTTTGAAGAAATTGTGAATATGAAATCAAAACAACCCAACCCATCAATGGTATTTAAAACTCCTCTACCTTATTAGATTCTTATTCGAATTGTGTGGATGACACCCCATCAATGGTATTTAAAACTCCTCTACCTTATTAGATTCTTATTCGAATTGTGTGGATGACACCCTCAAGACACAATATATTTGATAGGTTGGATGTAACCTTCAACCCGATTCCTCATCCACCACATTGGGATCCTTCTCATGCATCTTCACATGCACCTCATCTCCCTACCTATGGAATCACTCCTTCCTTTCAAAATTCATTCCCCACTACCTCCCCATTGGAGGAAATGTTGGTGATTCATCCCACTTCTCAGGCTCCTCCCCCATTAGGGGGAAATTTGATACTTCATAGTGTCTCCCATATGGCTTAGATGAATTTTCCCCGAACTCACATTCCTACACCGGCACCAGTCTCACATATTGTCTTGAATATCACTAGTCCTTCCTTGTCAGTACCTCCTTCTACACCCTACATTGGGGGGAAACCTCCACTTAGTATACTATTTCCAGGAGGCGGTCAAAAACCCATGGGATATCAAAATTCTACCAGAGGGATACCTCCATACGGAGGTCAATCATTAGGATTGGTTCAACAGACATTCATGAGTCCACCTTCTATTGGGGGAAACATATAGTTGGAGGCCAATACCTAGTTGGGGGAAAATACGAAGCTGGGGAGAAACATCTAGTTGGGGGACCATACTTTGTCGGGGGTCAATTTAATGTTGGGGGGGAACCTCCAGTTGGAGGTTAGGTTTCAGTCACAGGTCAATACCCGATTGGTGGAAAACCACCAACTGGACCACAATATTCCATGGAAAGTCATTACAGAGTTGGGGGCCAAATTCCCCTAACAAGTCGTCATAATCTTATCATTGGATTACCATATCTAGGAATTTTGAACTCACTATGGACTCAACCCAATCCCCAACCCCAAACATCCCAGTAAAGCTTTTTCTAACCTCAACCTAACCCCCAACCTCAAGCTAGAGCCTATCCTCCTCCACCCTATACACAACCATTCATGGGAGGATCATCCCAACCTACACAACCCCAACCCCAAAAATTCATGGGGGGACCATTTCCCATCGTTCAGGGTCCCACTCATGTCAAGGCCATGCCACATCATTATTACATGAACCCAAAAGTCAACTAACAATTACCATTCCTAGCTACCTTAGATCTACTTGATTTGTCACGATTGACCAATGTCCCTATTCGACATCAAACATTTTGGCCACCAATCCCTCACAAATTTCCTTCTGATATTCCTAAATTTGACGGTAAGCCTAGAGAAGGCCCAACAACCATGTTATGACTTTCCATCTATGGTGTTCCTCCAACTCCTGATTGATGATTCCATCAAGTTGTGGATTTTCCAATGAACTCTTACGGGTTCAACGATGAAATGGTATATTGAGTTGACACAATACTCTTTCATTGACTTCAATCCCTTGCCATGGATTTTCTCACTCACTTCCAATTTCCAATCTGGTATGAGACTAGTACTAAGCTTCTGACATCATTAAAATAATCAACCTCCACCCACATATCTGATCACATTCATGAATGGAGGAGGCAAAGATGTCTCATAAAATCAACTATTCCAAACCATCTATTGGTATATTGGTTCACGAAGTCCCTCTTTCTGCCCATTGCATGAGATGTTTCCATGGGAGGTGATGTTACTGAGGAGCATGCCATTGGCCATTGCTCAGTATCTGGACTTGGTATATTCCCATTTCGACACTCTCTATGATCGCATTCTGAACGCTCCCCGACTATTGACAGATCCATCCCACCCCACCCAAGGCACCCATTCCAATGGAAATACCAAATCTACAAGCCCTCCTGGGAAATCCTTTGAGATGAACTTAGTCCAATCCAATTCATCCCAACAACTTGGAGTAAAGAAGACAAATAAGAGTAAACATAAATCATCTTTGAACCAACAGGAGGGAACTAAAACTCCTGATCTAGCTACCGATAACAAGCCTAAACAAGAAGCCAAGTATCCCTGCCTCATTTGTGCAGAGGATCATTATACACAAGATTTTCCCCATCGAGATGAAGTCAATCAATTTATGAAAGAGGGAACTCAACCCACTATCTTGACTAATCCCTTTCCCCCTCGGCAACAACAAATGGTTGCCAAAAATCCTTTCCCTTTGAAAGAGGGTAATGCAGGTCATCCTCCTCAAGGGGATGCTTCTTCTAGTGCCCATCAACTTGAACAAGTTTTCATGTTTAAGACGATTGACCTCACAAATCTGGCCAAGAATTATGACATTGTTCCAGACAACACTACTCCTGGGGGTGATAATGATAAAGCATCCAGCTCATTTTTTTCTCCTCCACTTTCTGACTCTCTCTAGATAGAGAATACCACCTTTGAATCAATGTTTCTCCCACTGAAGGGTTCAATTTGTAAGTTGGATTTTAATCACAATGCTCTTTCCGCTCAGTATTATAATATTGTTGAGGATTTGGCACAAGCACCTTGCGCCATGTTGACTCTCGAATTTTCATAGAACTACCCCAATCATCACAACACATTGTTGTCTGCTATAAGATCCATAGATGATGAGACTTCAAATGTCATCATGTTTATTCTAGACCACTTTAAACCGAGGTTGTCCCACCAACTCACTTTTCAGATTCGACCTATTTTTCATGGGAAAATCATTCATCATACCATAATGGATGATGGAGCCTCCACTTGTGTCATGTAGTTATCTTGTTGGAAATCCGTTGGCTCTCCTAGTCTCAACAAGTCACCCACCACCCTAGAATCTTTTCATGGACATTATTTTAAACTATATGGGATCTTGAATTCGTTAGTTGTGGAGATAGGGGGAAAATACGTTTCAGTAGAGGTGGAAGTGGTTGATGTGCCTCTTGATTAAAATTTACTTCTTGGTTGTAGTTGGTTTTATGCCATTTATGTCATTGCGTCCTCGGTCTCTCATATGTTGCAATTCCCTCACCAAGGGAAAATTGTAACAATTGACTAGCTCGACTAATGCATACCCCATACTACTCCCAGTAGAAAAAATAATGTCTTGTTAGTTGGATATTCACAAGTGACGTACGATAATGTAGGGGTCGGTCTTCTTAAAGACTCCACCCTTATTGGAACTTTCCTCTTACCTACCCCTAACCTTACCAACCCAATATCTTTGATTAACATGATTTCATCCATGGTACCCCAATTCCTTAGATATTTAAATCCTTGGTTTGTGCCTAGTCTATCTCATCTTGAATTATTCAGTGACACCATTCCATTACGTACCATTGAGGCCTCTTATCATTCCATTCAAACTACCTCTTCCATTTTGGATCCTCCTAACCCCTCTTTGATGGTGTCATATCCTCACTCTTTGCCATCCTAGTTGGATTCTTCTTCCAATCCTCTCCTACAAAATTTTCCATCTGTGTCGAGTCTTCCTTTTTATTGAACACTTGGACCTTAGTTTCCTCTACCCATTAGTTCTCTTTATTCTTCCCCATCTAGTGAACATATTCATATTAGTAACCACACGTCTAAACAAGGAAATAATAAGAGTCGACGAAGGAAACAATACTTGGGGGGAAGGTCTCTAGTCATTGGACATAATGTTGGAATCAAGTCACTAGCTTCCATCTATCTAGCTGGGGGAAAAATACCTCTAGAGAGACAGACTGCTAGGAGCGATCCTCACTTGGGGGTCATTCCCATCATCACATAGTAGTCTTATCTAGATCAATCTCAATCTTTGTTCTTTATCGTGCTCATTAATACATGAGAATAGGTCACCGAGTATACTTTTATCACTTTTTCAAACTCATAAAAACTATACGAGAAAGAACTCTTTGGAGTCTCCCTTAAGCTCTTTTCAGACTCCCTAAACATGAAAATATTTCCTAGTGAACTTGTCTCATTTCACACTCATTAAAAGGATTAGAAAGGGAATCTTTCGATGTTTGGTTTATCTATTTTTTCGGCTTCAAAAGAACTACTTTACGAAAAAGGACCTTGTTAACGATAAAAATTGCAACGAGGATTTTGCCTGAAAAGTATTGCTAAATCCTATTATTATATGCTAGAGAGATATATAATACTAGTAGGTGGTACCCCCTTGTAGATTGGGAGATCAGATCTGGTTTTTGTTTCATGTTTATGCTATTGTTTGACACTACTTACATGGTTCTACATGATTGATGAAATCTGGGTTTTATTGGTGATGGATAATGCCTATTAAGTGTTGTTTCTAATTGATCTAAGCTCTAAATTCCATATTATGTGAATGGATTATATCCACTGTTATCACATTGCTATTATCACCATGATCTGTTACATGTTGCACCTACAAAAAAAACATGTTAGTCATGACAAAAGATAAAAGAAATATGGAACAAATACAATGGAAAAAAGGCTATCCTATACTATGCTATGTTATGATACATTATATGCAAATGAATTTAAAAGGATTTTTGTTATTCCTAGCTAACAAAGTTATTGGATATAAGATTTATTGATTTTTATGAAAACATGGTTGATATGCGTTATGGTATAGTTGGAAATGGTTAATTGTTGATATGGGTGGCACATTTAACAACTGATGGATGTTAAGTTCGATGCATAGATTAATTAAGAGGATTAATGGAAGGCTCACTGGAGTGTACTAAGGAAATGAATGAGTGGAGGATGGAGGTGACATGCATTTACTACACGTCACTCAATACCCATTTCACTATCCATCACCCTAGCTTCACTATTGTTCAATTGTGCTCACTGTGGTTAAGCTCTGATTTTTAGGCAAGGAAAGAACCGCTAGATCAAGATCGCGTGTTTAAGGCTTTTGGTTACAGGTATATATTTTTCTCCATCCATGAACCCGCTCTAATGAAATAGATATTGGCTCGGTGATGTATGGGTCTGTGCTTTTCTTAAGACTGGAAACTAAATGAGCTTGTGATATTTCTCTGGAATGGATGGTTTGTGTGGTTTTCATTACAATTATGGTTGAAGTCACAGTTTCATTTATCATTCTAAGTGCTAGAAACCATGAAGGCTCTTTGTCGTCCTTATTGGTTTGGGTTGAAGGGTTTCATTTGGCCCAGATTCGTTGGATGTCTCCACACTTTTATTGTCACCATACCTAGTCATTTTCCTGATTATGGGGTTGTTGGGTTTGAACCACCTTGTGTCATTGCGTATCGTTTCAATTGGGTATGTTTTTTTCATGCTACTAATGTTTTCATAGTAGGTTATAATGTATATTATACCAAGGGGATTGCTTAAGGTTTATTTCTATTTCTTGGATCTGTTTTATCTCAACATTCTTCGGGTTGATTGTGAAAACCATGGGGGTTATACCCTGCATGTTCTCGATGTTACTACGGACCAAAATGAAGCCTCTACTCTTCTTTTCATAGTCTCTCCTATCTCATGAACTATCACCCTCTCTGCGAAATTATTGGTGGTATGGCCTATGTGTCCACTATAAGGTCTTGGAGGTTCTCACCCACTATTGGGGGTCGACTCCAGTCTCCCTGTGTTGGTCCACAGAGCGAACCCTTGATTACTTAAAGCCCGATTTTAATAAATGGAGCCCATTATATCCTGTTGGGTATATTGTTGATTGTTATGAGTTGGTGGGGCATTGTTGACAGTGGTCGATTGTTGGCTCATCTCTGTTGATTATGTTGACAGTGGTTTTGGTTATTGGTAGTTAGTCACTGCATTGGTTATTATAACAGTCGAATCGATTTCTTAGCATGGTAAACTGGTTGATCTGAGAAATGGGATTGAATACACAATCATTGTCTCTTATATTGTAATTATTGAATTGTTAACCCATCATTAATTTATAATTGATTAAGTCACAGCGATGCTTCGTGCGTGATGCGTTGGTATGTGTGGGATTCCTACAACATGTTTAAGTTGAAGTGATGGTTTTTGTTACTGTGTGTTTTAATTCCCAATCGGGAGAATTGTAATTTAGAAATCATGATAGTCGCAACTTGGTTGTCCACTGCATATTTTATCGATATCGTTTGGTCACACCATCAGAGATGCGCATGGGTTTTTAAACAGTATGGTTTTGTTGCAATTTGATCGATTTAAGAAATGGGATTGGGCATATTGTTGTTGCCTCCTTGTATTGGATTGATAGCTCGACATCATTTGATGTTTGGTTTCAGGGTAATTAGACATGTACAATCACATAAATGCTCTTTTGTTTCGTTGAATGGTATGTGTATGCCACATCATCGTATGAGTTGAAATGGTGATTGTTGTTACTATGTGTTTAAATGGAAAGTCATGATTATTTAAAATTCAAATATTGATGATCGTGTTTGATTTTCCACTGTGTATGTTTGATGAATATCATGATGGGCACGGGTTCTGTGACAGTATGGTCTCCTTACAATTTAATTGTTAAATGAAATTGAGGGATGAAATCAAGCATGTTTTTGTGTATGTGTTTGAGTGAGGAAATAATTCATGGACAATGGTTGATGTTTTGATGTTGAACAGAGTGGAAGTAAGTGACTGTGTGTTCATTTGGAAAATTCTTAAAATATTAAGGGGGGAAAATGAGAATAAACATAACTCTTCTGCAGGTTGTTGTGGAATGCATATTGTCTTGTTTTGAAGACACTGTGTTAAATATTTAATTGCAAACAATGAGCAAGTTAATACACATAATCAATTGAATTATACACAGTAGTTGTTTAATTAATCGCAATGACTATTTGATTGGTATTTGATCTTTTGAGTTTGATATAAAATGGTTTTATGGATTATAGTGACATGTTCCTTGGTTTACATTACAGTTGATTGTGTGTTGTCTGTTATCAGTAACCATGATTATATTCCCCCTCATTTTAATTTTTTTTTCTCAATATAAACCCCTCGCATATCTGAGAACCTTTTGTTCACCCCCTACTCATTGACAACAATTAAACAATTTGTATGGATTGGATTGCATGAGTCTAATATGTTCCTTGTTGGACAACTGAGAGGGGGGGGGGTGAATCAGTTGTTACCGTGCTTAAACAATTATTCTTCTTTTAAAATCTTTGCAGAAACACTGAATGATGATCACATTAATGAAGGGAAATAAACAATGGCACATTCAGCATCAGTCACACATATATGAGAAACAGAGAGACAGATATTTCCCGAGGAAACCCATACAGGGTAAAAACCGATTTTTCTTTATATGATAAGTAATAGTTACATTCTTTACATTATCATACATATGAGCACTGACTCATAATGAGGCTACAACCTCTATTTTGCAAGATGCTACTTGCTGAGATCACCAACTCTCTGTTTTCTCTAGAACCCACTAGAAGGAAACACCAACTCCCTGATTTCTCTAGCACCAACTAGAAGGAAGCACCAACTCCCTGAGTGTTTCCAGAACCAACTGGATGGAAGCACCAACTTCCAATCATACAGGCACCAACCTATATAACAGAGAACAAGAGTTCTCCCTTGGACCACCCTGCCACCCTGGTTTCTCTGGCTGCAACCAGATGGAAGCTACAACTCCCTGTGTTCAAGCACCCACTTGAACCTCAGAGGACAAAAATCCTCCCTAGCACCTCCCAACCTCACTGAAATACTAACCTTTGCTACTGAAACTTATTACAGTGATGTGATGTTCAACAATGGCTTACCAAACTCATCACTATTCTGTTACGTTTTGTTGCTCTGTCTGCCTCATTGCCTTTCTGCACACATGACTTGCGTTGTCTGTTCTTCTTCTTTTTATGATCTGTGTGCCATGTCAATTCACTACACAGTTCCTCTTCTATGCATTTCTACTTCTGCGCTCTGCCTCCTTGCTCACACTTCAATCCTTCTACATAGCGACCACAACAACTCCAACAGCAACAACAACCCCTTCTCTTCTCTGTACCATGTATATATAGGTTCTGTGCATCTTGTGCATGCAATATTTTCCATTCCTCTGCATGCTCATACCGTGCCAATCTCCTCCACCTCTCGAGTTCTCTGTGTGATCATCATCATAACTCTTCAGCTACTCTGGCCATTTTCCCACGCATTCAACATCACTAGATGTTATGTTGAGATTACTCAGACTCTCTGGTAGTTGAGACTCTTCGTTTTCTCTATGACAGTTGAGCTCACCTTCTCTGTTTCAGTTACAGGCTTCCACACTCATCCATCTATCAATCCCTTCTAAGAATAGTCTTCCTTCACTTGGACGAAGCTTGGAGACTCTTCATATCCTCTGGTGATCACACAGGGGTCTCTTCAAATTCTCTGGCAGATGCCATCAATGGTTTTCTGGCAGTTTCACTATGTCATGCATCATTAGCCCTCTGATCTCCTTCAGTTTCATTCATATCCAAAATGACCAAAACAAACAGTCTGTCTTATTTTCTTTTATACACACCTCCACGGCGGTTCCACTTCGCATTTCCTTAGGCAAAAGAAAGACAATTTTCCCAGCAACTGAAACACCAACTGATTCGCAATCATGAATCCATTTCACTAACAGATTTGTAACTGAGAGGTTAACTGTGAGAAAGAACAGTAACCTTTCGATCATATTCCAATTTATCTGCGTCATTGGATGAACTTTATTGACATAAGGTTTCGGCATTTCAGCAATCCTGTGTTGAGTGTCTCCACACTTCATTTCGCGATCTCCGATGTTTCGATACAGAACTTTTCTGCACTAGTTCCTTCCCCAATATGACCATGGCAAAGACCAAGCACTTATGCTTGAAGTGCTTTTCGTGAATTCACGTTTCGTGAATCTGGAGATGAGGCATCTCGACTTTCCAAGTCACGATCTCTAAAACCCCGAAATGGAGCTTATCTAGACTGACTCCTTCCCTTCTCATGACCAAGGGTTGTGACCACAACCTTATACATAAGGCACTTTTGCAATTTTACATTTCGTGAGTCTGGAGATGAGACATCTCGACTCTCCAAGTCGCGATCCCCGATACCCTGAAATGGCATGGGATCAATGGTCCTGATCAAATCTTGATTCAATGGCTGCGATTGAATCGCAATTTCGCATATCACAAAATTGTCATTCTTGTTGCATTTTTTACTTGCCACTCCATGTTGCGATCCCCGAAACTATGACATAGACTGGAATCAACGGTCCAGATCAAAGCTTGATCTGACGGCTTAGATTACATCGCGATTTCGCATATCGCGAAATCGAGATTCCTGTGGTGAATGTTCTTTGACAACTTCAAAACTCGATCCTCGAAACTCCGACATGGACTCGAATCGACGGTCCAGATTTGATCTTGATTCAACGGTTGTGATTTAAGTCACGATTTTTCATATCGCGAAATCGAGATTCTTGTTGCATTGTTTCTTTGACATCTCCAACACACGATCCTCGAAACTCTGACATGGTGTAAATCTGCTGATGTCACATGTGTTAAATAACTGCCATGTGTCACCCTGATTCGTGACTTACATGTGCTTGACATGTTGAATCAGTCTGACACTTTTCATTACCTGGTTATGCCACGTGTTCCTAACTGACGTGGTTTGATGACGTGAGTCGGATCGATGGTCCAGATCTTATCTTGATCAAACTATTGCGATTAAATCGCAATATCGCATATCATGATTTCAGAATTCCTGTGGTTTTTATTCTTTATCATCTCCAACTCTTGATCCCTGAAACTTCAATAGGGAGTCGGATCAACGGTCCACATAACCCCCTGAGATGGATGGTCCTCCTGCTTTCGGGATTTTGTGAGCCCTCTACTCCTTGCACTTTTAAAGATTGTGCAGGTTTTCCTCGATCCAACGGTGGTCAGACCCTGCACTCAGATATAACGCTTGAGATCTATCCTCCAGATCTGCGCACTCCTTTTGTCTTCATTCATATCTGACGGCCATCAGGAATTTAGTATGAGATCCAGCGATCACTGGTGCTTCTCCTCTGGAGCGTACTTTGTCCTTGTTTTTCCTTCATTGCATACTCTGATCTTGAGATCAATGACAAGATTACTTTGCCTGATAACTTGCCAACAATCCTCTGCACTATCTCTTCTGAACTTATCGGGCTTGCTCTGCAGCGTCTTCCTAAAATACTTCTGGTGCGCTCGTCTGTTACATTCTTCCTTTACTCATGCCATCTTCATTGATGTACTTTCCATCAATGACAATCATATGCTACCTGTTAAACATTTCCAACAATCTCCCCCTTTGGCATTGATGGCAACAAAGGCACCCAGATTCTTTTCTCCCCCTTTGACATCAATGTCAAAGAGAACATGCTCCCCCTGAGTTGTTGCAGTATTTTAGAAGGTATAAGATATTAAATCAATGCAAACTCTCCCTGACGGGATGGACTCTCTCATTTGAGGCTTGCAGAATATTTGTATCTAAACCAGAGTCTTCTCTTTCTGATTCTTGAACCTGTTCATCTTCAGCTTCCATTGTATCCTCTGTGGAAAATTCAAAATTGCTCACCTCTCTTACTCAGACTCCTTTATCAATCTTCTCATGAGTGGATGACTCCCCCTGTCACTTTTATCTCTCTGCTTCTGACTATTTTCCCCCTTTGTTCCTAAAAGGTTAACTTTCCTTTACAAGATCTTTCCTCTTGTTGTCTCTACAGGATGTCATGTGTATCATATTGTACATCAGAATGTTGTTGTCCTACTTGAACACTGTGCAATTGTAACTTGTACCTTTTAAATAGCCCTTGGATCTCCCCATTGAATCTCATCGATCTCTATTACTGCAATTTTCATTTTTCTTCCATGATGCATTCAATCCAGGGCTTTTATGTCCATATTAAATCACAGGAGAAAACTGCTACACCCACTCTCACGCCTTCTTTTCTTTCTCACAAATGAAGGACCTATATCAGGTTTCTTAGGAGCACTAATTTCTACCTTGTTGAGTCAAATATCGGATTTGTCATTTGGTGATCTCTGGCTATCCAAGACCTTGTCCAGAGTCATGGATCTACTCAAGAACTTGATTTGGGTGTCTTCCTTCTCAACCTTCAAGACTTCTGCTTCCTGTTTATGACACGGTTCTTCTCCTACTTCTTTCGTGGGATAAATGCTAACTGAGCATTCTTTTATTGTATCTGAATCTTCTTCTTTACTTGTAGAGGAGGATTCGACATCAACATTATTGTTTTTTCTTATACTTTTATTCACCATTTGTCCTAAGTTTACCTTTACCTTACATTCTTTGGATGTGAGCACATCTTCACTGCCTCTGTCACACTTTTGACTTGACCTGAGCGAATTATGTTTCAAACCATCCACAAGCAGAACATACTAGGCATCTCCTTTGTCATTACTCAAACTCATCATCCCTCTATCCTTGATTTTGCCTGGTTCATCATTTTCAAGGATCACATTTCCTCTTTTTCTTTTACTTATGGACAATAGCTTATCCTTGTCTCCAGTCATGTGCTTAGAACATCCACTGTCTATATTTCCATAGGCCTTTTGTTTTTGAGTTGAAAGTGCTTGACCACATTTTTCACTATCTTTCCTCTTCCATGTGCTGGTCTTTCTATCTAAGAACTTTATTCTTGGATCTAGTTTGTAATTCTTGAGATGGTATTTTGCAGCTTTGTGGCCAAAGTTGTGACAGTTATAGCATTCAATCTCATTGTTCAATAGGTCAAAGTTGTTGTTGCAGGGTTGTCTACTCATTGATTGTTTATTAATCCTTGACCTCCTCAGTTGCATGTCTCTAGACTTAATTTGGCAATTTGCAATATGTGATGATTTGTTACTTTGCGGTATCATTCTTTGTTGTGGCGGAAATTTATTCCTTGGAAATGTTAATTGCTCACGTCTAATTCTTAAGGAACAATTTACAGCTTTGTGACCAAAATTAGAACAGTAGAAACAGTATCCATAGAAAAATTCTTTGTACCTGGAAAATGGTTGTCTTCTTTGAGAAAATCGATTTCTTTCATGCTGATGATGTCTTTGAGTAGGGAGTGCATTATTTCTTTATTCTACAGATTCAGTCCTGGCACTTTTTCCTTTACTTGTCCTGGGCAGCTAGTTGTCTTCCTTTGTTTCTGCAGGCTTGTTATTGTCATTGGTTTTACTTTTGACAAACATGATGGGTTCTTCATTTCCCGACTTCCCACTACTTGATCCCTCTTCATAACCCAAACCAGTTTTCAGCTTTGGATTCCTTTGTTGATTCAGAATGGTGGCTAATTATTCTGAGGCTTTGATACTTGACAAATTCTGATTATACAAGGCTTGCAACTTCTCCATCTCTTTCCTAGTTTTCACTACTTCTTCTTCCAGGGCTTCAGATCTTGCCCTCTTTTTTGACAGCTGATGTTTTAGAATATCCTTGATTTTTCTTGCCTCTTATAATTACACCTTCAGCAGGGAAAAGTCTTCATCAAGTTGTTTACTGTCTTTCTCAAACTATATTAGCAATTGTTTTTGCTTTCTGTTCTTAATTCTGAGTCTGTCAATCTCTTCCAGTGCACTGATCAGTTCTCCTTCCATATCAACCACAACTTCTTCATCATTCTCATCACTGACCTTTCTTTCATTATCACCATCCTCTTTGGCCATAAGAGAGAAGTCATTTACTTTATCTTCACATGAGGAATCACTATCGGTGTCTTCTGAGGAGTCATCATTGTTTACACATAAACTCTTCTTCTTATCAAATCTTCTTGATTTGTGCTTCTCTTCATATTCCAAGTTTTGATCATGTTTCTTGTGTGGACATTTATTTTCAAAATGACCTATCTTACCATAGTTGAAACATTTGAAGGGCAGCTTACCTTGGTACTTGCCTGATCCTTTCTTTAATCTTCTCACGAATTTTGCTTCAATTTCATCAGGCTCACAATCCTCATCCTTATCTGCTTTAAATGATGCTTCTCTAGAGGTGGTTTTATCTGTAACAATCCTCATTTCATATGCAGTCAACGTTCCTAAAAGTTGATCAAAATACAAAGTCTTTATATCATTAAGTTCTTCTATAGCTGATACCTTTGGGTTGAACCTATCTGGCAGAGATCTCAAAATTTTCTGAACTAAAGAGGGTTCCTCAATTTGTTCACCAAGTGATTTCATTGCATTTACTAGTTCTTCAACTCTCAGGAAATACTTCCCAATGGTTTCATCTTCTTTCATCTGTAGCTTTTCAAACTGTACTCTATAGGTTTGAAGCCTAGCATCTTTCACCTTCTCATTACCTTCATAACTGTTAATGAGTTTGTCCCACATTTCCTTAGCAGTTTGAAGATGCATCACCTTCACAAACTCAACTTCTGCAAGTCCCTTCAAGATAGCATTCATTCCCTTAGCATTAAAGCTAAATTCTAACTTATCATCTTTGGAAGCTAGCACAACAGGATTTATGTATCCAGTCTCTACTACATCCCAGACATCAACTCCTGAGGCCATTAGGTATGTTCTCATCCTAACCTTCCAGAAGGAAAAATTCATTCCATCAAATAGAGGAGGCCTAGTGACTGAAGTCCCTTCATGGCTTGTCATGTTTAAGCACTAGGATATACTCGTATATAAAAGGGGGCCGACTCTCATATCAATTGTTGGACAACTAAGAGGGGGGGGTGAATCAGTTGTTACCGTGCTTAAACAATTATGCTTGTTTTAAACTATTTGCAGAAACACTGAATGATGATCACATTAATGCAGGGAAATAAACAATGGCACATTTAGCATCAGTCACACATATATGAGAAGCAGAGAGACGGATATTTCCAGAGGAAACCCATACAGGGTAAAAACCTATTTTTCTTTATATGATAAG
>CBVK0100525498.1:0-11062 GCA_900067695.1 Picea abies
GAGAATGAGCGTGTCCTCACCCCTAATGATGAAATAGAGGTTTGGATCAACATCGCTCTTCTCGAAGCCCATCTAAAGCAAATAAGTATCAATCCGTGAATACCAAGCTCGGAGAGCTTGCTTCAGTCCATATAGTGCCTTTCTCAGAAGGCACACATGAGTCTCCCTGTCACTCACCTCAAAACCCTGTGGCTGCTCTATGTACACCTCCTCCTCAATAAAGCCATTCAGAAATGCAGTTTTCACATCCATCTGATGAATGCGCCAACCCATCTCTGCTGCTATGGCAATGATAGTCCTGATAGAAGTGTATCTCACAACTGGTGCGAAAGTCTCATCATAGTCGACTCCCTCAATCTGTGAGAAGCCTCGTGCCACAAAATGGCCCTTGTGTTTCTCCACGCTGCCATCTGCAACAATCTTGGTCTTGTACAACCACCTAGAAGTCACAACTGATTTCCCCACTGGCCTCAGAACCACATCCCAGACATCATTGCACACAATGGAGTCATACTCCTCGACCATAGCCTCTCTCCAGACCTGATGGTCCACTGCCTGCGCAAAAGTCTGTGGCTCAGTATCCCTGATACTCGTCACAAGTGCTAAGTATGGTCCCAATCTGACTAGTGGCCTGCTCTCTCTGATCTGGCTCTTGGGCTCCCCTACATTCTCCCTGGCCTCCTTCAAGGTCTGCTGAAACCATCTAGGTCTCCTCTTCCCTAAGTGGTCAACGGAGAAACAAGGTCTCTCTACCCAAGAATAATGGCCTCAGGACTCGCCTCAACACTCTGCGATCTTGAAGTCTCTGCTCCCTCTGAAGTCTGTGCCCCATCTGACTAAACATGCTCTGACTGTGACCCTGAAGCTGTGCATGGTGACCCTGTCACCCCTGATACTGGTGTACTTGACTGCTGAGGCTGTGCTCCCTTTGAGACTGCAACTGGCAACTTTGCATCATGCTGAACTCCAACACTCGACTCAAGAGATCTCGCAAAAGCCCTATCCTCCTCAAATCTAACATCTCTACTCACCACCACTTTCCTAAGTGGCGGAATGTAGATGCGATAGGCTTTCGACACCTCTGAGTACCCAACTAGAATCCCCTGCTGGGCTGTGGGGTCTAGCTTTGTCCTCCTCTCCGAGGGGACATGAGAGAAAGTCGAACATCCAAAGATCCTTATATGCTCGACATCGGGCCTCCTATCAGTGAAGGCCTCCTCAGGAGTCATCTTCCCCAAAATCCTATGGGGCCTCCTATTCTGCAGATAAACTGCAGTAGCACATGCTTCTGCCCACAAATACAAAAGCAAACTCTGATCATGCAGCATGGATCTCCCTGCACCGGTAATGGCCCGGTTCTTCCTCTCGGCAACCCCGTTCTGCTGGGGGTTGTAAGGTACGGTCATCTGTCTCCTGATGTCATGCTGTGCACAGAAGTCTACAAACTGTCTCGAGGAATACTCTCCCCCGTTATCCGACCGCAAGACTTTTATCCTCTTTCCCGACTGGTTCTCCACAAGAGATTTGAACTCATGGAACCGTGTGAAGACCTCACTCTTGGCCTTCAGGAAATAGATCCAAGTCTTCCTTGAGTAGTCATCAATAAATGTGAGATAATACTCACAACCACTCAAGGACTTCCGAGACATGGGCCCACACACATCCGTGTGTACTAAATCCAGTATCCCAGCTGACCTACTGTCACTGCTGGGGAACGATGCCTTGGCAAACTTGCCAAGCGCACACCCTCTGCAAACATCCTGATGCTCTATGCTGATCTGTGGCACTCCGGTCACAACCTCTCTCAACCCTCCAAGAGCCGCATGATGTAGGTGGGCGATCCTACGATGCCATAACTCACACAACTGACTGCTGCTGTCGCTACTAGCCACCAATGCAAGAAGTGGCTGAAAAAGTAATCTGTACAGATCCCCATCTCTCACTCCAATCACCTGTCCCGAGTCTAGTGAAGACCCCCGAGGATGAATCAGTACCTCGGTGCCTCTGAATGTAACCTCAAGACCTCTATCCTGGAGGGTGGAAACTGAAATCAAGTTCTTCTTCATCCCAGGGACGAAAAGAACATCAGTCAACAATATAGGTGGCAAGTTCTCTCTCCTAAAAGCAACTGTGCCAATCCCAACAACTGTGACTACTTTGTCATCTCCAAGAGAAATATCTATCCTGACCACAGTGCCTCTGAGATCAGAAAAATGCTCTCGAACTCCAGTCATGTGGCTTGATGCCCCGCTATCAATATACCAGATACATGGTGATGACTCAACCGAACTACAACATATATGAAAAGCACACTCTCTCTAAAACTGTGTCTGAAAGTTTGCCTACTCTGCTGTAGCTGCTGTACCACCCTCCTTCTTCTTCCTGTTCAGACACTGTCCAGCATAGTGCCCGAACTTCTTACAAACAAAGCACTTCACTTTGCTCATATCACTTCACTTTGCTCATATCTCTACCCTGACCACTGCCCTGACCACTGCTGCTCTCTGCTCCTCCACTCCTCTATGACTGGCCCCCAGTCTTGGGACCTTGCCGACCACCTCGGCCGGCCTTCTTCTTGCCCTTTGACCAAAGAGCAAGATCCTCCTCACCCTGACCAGTCTGCTGCTGCTGCTGCTGCCTCTGTCCAGAAGCCTCTGATGCTAATCTAATCTCCTCCTGGACGAAGTCATCTCACATCCTCTCCCATGCAGGCAAGACCTCTCTGGCAACTATGCCACGTACAAATGGACCCCACGGTTTGGTGAAGCTATTCAAAGTTAGTCTCACCAAAGAGTTGGGTTCAACAACCTCACCTACGACTCCAAGCTCGTCTCTGATCTGAGTGTATCTACCAAGGAATGAAGTTACCGACTCATCCTTGAGCATGCGAATGCCCCTGAGTCGGTCATGAAGAACCATCTTCCGGTTCTCATTTGAGCTCTCATATAGTTTGCATAAAGATGCCCACATCTCATATGCATGAGCCTTCCTCATCAAATGGGGTATAATGTGATCCTGAACTGTGTCAGAAATAGTCCTCTTCGCCTTGTTGTTCCTTTTCCTGAACTCTGCCTCCAAGACGGGAGCAGTGACAGGAATGGGGGGAACAACTGCCTCGACTATATCCCATAGCTCGAGGTCCTCCAAGACGAAGATCATCCTCGCCTTCCAAGACGACCAATTGCTAGTCCCAGCTAGCCTGTCCTCAACTCGCATCTGAGATGCTGACATCTCTGCCAATCTGCCAATCCCCAACTGATGCTCACTCTGCCAAGGATAACATTGTCTCACTCCTGTCCCCACAGGTGTGAAAAGAGACAATGTAATCTGACCTCACTCCCAACAAAATGGGTGTGAAAAGAGGTCACAAAAATCAGCCTCACTCCTACTGTGTAGGTGTGAAAAGAGACTGATGTCAAGGTGTCCAAACTGCCCAAAAATCCTCTGAAAATTTTTGCTCTCTAACAACCACTGAATGAGTCAATGGCTGTCCTCAAAATCTGCCAGAAAGAAGTATATGACAGCCACTCAATATGCTGTCCCAACTGTCCAAAAAATCAGCTATCGAAGCTCTGATACCATGTGAAAATTCCAGGTCTTATCAACTTGCCTTCTAGGTATGTCTTTGACCACAGAGAGGCTCTAAGTTTTACTGTCTTCTTGTTTAGTTTTCTGCTGTTTTATAACAGCCAACAGTCCAAATACTTTCAAGCTGATTTGTTACGGTTATGTTCTCAATTTGGGTGCTCTAGCATGTCGTTTTTGTCACAGAAAATTAGTACATGCAACTCAAATAAACATAACACACCTAATACATCGTTTACTGCTGATTATGAACAGATCTAAGAACTAATATCATGCATTTGTATTTTTGGTCAACATGACCCTGGACAAAACCCCCCCGGGGAAAACCAGTTTGAGATCTATGTGTATATATGAAGAAAGTAGATGATGGGTTACAGTAAACACAATACAAGATAGAACCTGATACAATAGCAGCTCCAACAGGGTTGATATACAAGCTCAAATCTGCCAAATGCGCCCCGGAATGGTGCGCCCCTCATGCAAACTGCCAGAACCACTGAATCTGCTCCAACTGCCAACTGTGATGTCAGATCTAAAAACCCCTCCACAGGAATGAAGCTCCAGTAGATGTCCTCACTCTGCCACTGACCTCACTGCAATTTGATGGCTAGATATCCTACCAGGAATGAATCAGCCTGCCAAGCTAATGAGCCCCTCTCTAAAGTAGAATAGCTCCAGTAAATAAATGAAGCAAGCAGCTCCAAGCCTCCCACAAGGAATGCTAGCGGACTCCCTCAAGAATCCTCATGCAACTGATCTCATCTCCATAGCTCAAGTGCTTCTCTCACAACAAACAAAACTCACAATGAAGAATGCGCCCTCCTTAGACCCTTTGCGCCCCTCTTAGACCTCAATTAGGAAACCTAGAAATGAATGGTGGAGATCCATCTAAATCAATGGTTGAGATCTCCTCATTCATCCCTAAATCATAAACCCACTTTTGGGTTAAGTTTCCTAAGTCCACTTATGTCTCCAAATTCACCCCTTTGTGAATTAATAATCACTTTATGCCAAAAGTGACCAAATTTCACTTTAACCAAAGTCAAAGTGCTTTAACCAAAGTCAAAGTGAAAATAGACAAAAGTACAAGGTACAAAGTGTCATGTCCTTCCCTCATGTGCTAAGGAGGTCAAAAACACATGGGGAACACCTCCCAAGGTACAAATCTCAACAGGCTCAAGCCTCCGTGGTGCCCTGCTGCTCCTCCTCATCAATCTCTGATGCTCTGAAGCTCCTGCACCAACCCTCTGTCTTGACAACTCTGAAACTGAAGCTGTCCTGGATGGACCAGTCACCCCCTCTGATGGTGTCCAAGGAAACTGAGTCTGAGCTCCCTCTGAATCACTACTATGAGTCAGTCAATCCTCCTCAACTCTGTCTCCCCATCTGATGTTGGATGGTGTAACAACAAACACAGTAGTCGCGAATGCACACTCTCTCACAAACTGTTCATCAAACTCAAGCTCCTCTGCTGTCGCTGTTGAAACATCATGCTTCTTCTTCTTCTTCTTGGGACACTGTCTTGCATAGTGACCCATCTCTCCACAAGAAAAGCATCTCACTGTGCTCATGTCTGTCTTTGTCCCACTGCTGCTCTCTCCTCCCTATGGTGGGGCCCCAAACTTGGGATCCTGTCGACCTCCCCGACCGGTCTTCTTCTTGCCCTTTGTCCAAAGAGCAAGGTCCTCATCACTCTGCACTGTTTGTTGCTGATGTTGTCCAGAAGCCTCTGCCACAAGTCTAGTCTCCTCTTGAACGAAGTCATCCCACATCCTCTCCCATGTGGGCATGACCTCCCTAGCAACAATGCCACAAACGAATGGACCCCATGGTTTGGTAAAGTTGTTTAAGGCTGTCCTCAACATAGAATTGGGTTCCACCACCTCTCCGACGAATCCAAGCTCGTCTCTGATTTAGGTGTATCGACCAAGGAAAGAAGTAACCGACTCATCCTCGAGCATGCGAATGCCCCTCAGTCGATCATGAAGAACCATCTTCCTGTGCTCATTAGAGCTCTGATAAAGATTACATAGAGATGCCCACATCTCATATGCCTAAGCTTTCCTAGTCAAGTGGGGAATGATGTGATTCCTCACTGAATCACATATCGTCCTCTTTTCCTTGTTGTTCCTCTTCCTGAACTCTGCTAACAAGATGGGAGCAGTGGCAGGAGGATCAGCCACAGGCTCCTCAACTATATCCCATAGTTCGAGGTCCTCCAAGATAAAGACGATCCTCACCTTCCAAGGCGACCAGTTGCTAGCTCCAACTAGCCTATCCTCCCCACGCATCTGAGATACTGACATGACTGCCGAAATGCACTCCAACTAATGCTCAAACTGCAAAGGAACGCTGCCTTACTCCTGTCAACACAGGTGTGAAAAGAGGTAAGCGAACTCCGACCTCACTCCTAGCAATATAGGTGTGAAAAGAGGTCATGTCAAATCAGCCACACTCCTACCCCGTAGGTGTGAAAATAGACTGACGAAACTGTGCACAAACTGCTCTACAATCCTCTACAAAATTCTGCCAACAAACTGCCACTAACACTGTCAATGGCTGTCCAAAAAATCTGCCAAGAAGATGTCTATAATAGCCCACTCATATGTTGTCCAAACTACTCAAAAATCAACCACCTCAACTCTGATACCATGAAGATTTTCCAGGTCCTATCAAGGTGCCAACTAGGTCTATCTTTGACCTCAAGTTGGCTCTAAGTTTCAAATGTCAATGAAGGTTTTGCTGCTGTTTTAGGACAGCCAACAGTTCGGGAACATTTTGCTGATTTGTTACGGTTTCATTCGCAATTTAGGTGCTCTAGCATGTAGTTTTAGTCACCAAGGGTTAGCACATGCATACCAAAATAAATGTAACACACCTAGAGATGTCACCAAGGGTTAGCACATGCATACCAAAATAAATGTAACACACCTAGAGATCTTTACAGCTGAAAATACAGTAGTTCTACACTCTAACATTCATGAAATTGAACACAGGTATTTTTGGTCAACATGACCTTGGATAAACCCCCCCGAGGAAAACCAGTTTGGAATGTATATCTATATATGAGGAGAATAGATGGTGGAATACAACAAGTACAAAATATAGATGAATCTGATACAATAGCAGCTTGATCCAAGCTGCAACACTAGTCTAAATGAAGCAAGAGCGCCCTAGGATGGTGCGCCCCCCATAAATGCTGACAAGACCACTGAACTGGAGCTAGAAGCCAACTGAAAGCTTTGATCTAGAACTCCCTCCACAGTACTCTGATACTGATGAGTAGCCTCCCTCTGAAACATACCTCACTGCAATCTGAGCTCTCTAAGTCCTCCCCACTGATGATGCGCCCTCCTCAGAATAGGAATCTCCCGACTAAGTAACTGAGACCCTAAGCCTGCTAGCTATCTCCATGGAAGGGAGCACCCAAGCTAGCCTCAACATATGCTTCCATTCTCATCCTCTTGCTCATTCTCCTTCTCCTCAAGTGAACAAAACAAGGAATGAAACCTCCTTTGCCCCTTGCGCCCTCCTCAAGGAAGCATAAGGAAACCTAAAATTTGGGTGGATGAGATAAGGTGGATGAGATAATCTTATCTCATCCCTAATCAATGGTTGAGATCATCTCAAGTAAATGTCAACTCAAAACCCACTTAAGTTTCCATAGTTTCACTTTATGTGCCTTAATTCACCCACAAAGTGAATTAATTGTCACTTTAGGCTAAAATGACCAAATTTCACTTTTGACTTAAATCTCCTAAGTCAAAGTGAAATTAGACATAAAGTACATGGTATAAGGTACAAAGTACTTCCCTCATGTGTTTAGAAGTTCACAAACAAAAGGGGACCACTTTCCAAGGTACTCAAATCTCAACACCAAACACCCAAACCAAAATATGTTTGGGTACATATCCTCAATGATTGCTCCCACAACCTTCCAATTGGCAACATCATTGGTGATGACTTGAATGACATAGTATGACCCAATCTCTTGAATGGTTTTAATTAAGGGTTCTATAATATTTATATCAGTCTTGTAAAGATCTATAGTCATGGATTGAAAGGAAGACCGCACCACTAGTAGACACACCAAGAATATTTATCAACGACCTACCTTTAATGTTTGTAAAACCATAAGATAGAATGGATACCCCATATTTTGTCCAATCGTTTGTAAATTGTCCCGGAGCATTATGGATTTTGGCTCTTTCCCCATCAAGTCCCATGGTTTTAGCTCTATCATACTTGACACTCCTATATCCTTTAGGGGCACCATTGTTGTCTTGTACCATTTCATGTCAATAGGGTGAGAAAAGAACATTGAATGGTATGCCACATGCATAGAGAACCTTGAAATTTTTTTTGTCCACGTCATCCCTACAACCTTGTTCAAGGAAATATGATATTGTTCTATGTCTTGAATGCATGGGTGAGAATCCACTATTATGGGGGGATGGGGATCCCATTGAACATTCTATGTGAGTTGGAGGTCTTAGATTCGATTCGACCCTTGATTTTTTGAATTTGTTTTGTGCTTCCTCCTCTTCCCTTCTATATTTGTTTCTATCTTTCGCTTGCACTTGATTATAGGTTTTGACTCCTATAGTCTTATTTTCAACACATGGCATAATCCCATAGAGTTGCTTTCTCACACTGTTATATGAATTTGTGTAAGTTCTTTCACAATGGGAGCATGTAAATTTTGTGGTTCCACCTCGCTTTCCTACTTCAAGTTTCGTCACATACTTCCACAAGGGTGTTGAACTCTCTTTGGGTTTCTTTCCATCATTACGGTTAGTGTTATGATCATCATCTCCTTTCATTTCTTCCTCCTCTCCATGGTATATGCCAGTGCCTACTTCCTCCACAATATTGGTATTTTAGTTTCCCAACACCACCATCATAATCCAAAATGGAACCAAAAAGATAAACCATATACTCATCATGATTCTTGAAAATAACTTGCTGCTTTCAAAAGAATGATGGAAAAGGAGAAATAAGAGAGAGTAAAAGAAGAGAAGAGAACTTTCAAGTATTTAATGTATAGAATATACTAGTTTACAACACATGGAAAGAAAAACAAACAAGAATAGGCTGCCTTCAATCTCCCTTCCAAGCTCTCACAAAAATGCTTCTCAACAACTAGCAAGAAGCCCAACCACAAAGATGAGTGAAATAAGTGAAATGCGAAATAGAATGAGAGTGAATGAGTGTTTTATTCCATTGAGGAACCTTATCCATGCCTTAGTTTACCTTTTGGAACCTTGCCTTGGTTCCCACAAGCACCAAAACAATGCCCAATTTCACCAATTTCACCTAGGCCAAGGGAGTTGTATGGGAGCTTTCTAGGAGTGCCTTTCTAAGCCCCTGGAGTAGCTCAGGAGTATCGCTCCCTAAGCACTCCCCACAGTGGTAAGGAGTGCTCAGATAATGGAGTGTGCTCCTTCTCAAGAAGGATCAAGAAGTGTGTTCCCAAGGGTGCTTTCAGAACACTCCCCCTTGGAACTTAGTTCTAGTGAGTCCTCCATCTGGAGTTTCTTCTCTTTGTCCTTGGATGGTAGGAGAGTTGTACATTTTATAGTGGATACTTCAGAGGAGAACAATCCCCCCTCTCCTTTAGGGGAATAGGCACTGTTATCGCACAATCTGTACTTGCCCAAAGCCTAAAGGCAAGTAGGCTTAGATTGGCATAACACGGAGGTAATCCTGTCACTGTCACCTCAACAGGGTACCCCTTTCTATTTAGGAGGAAAATGACTTTACTCCCAGGGAGACGTCCCTAGACCTAGTGGGTTGATGAAGGGAAAGAAATGACAAGTAAAACCACCCCTCTCTAGGTCACTCAAGTCAAGTTTTAAGTCTTTAAAGGATGAAGCAAAAGAAAGATAAGCGTACTTGCCCCTTACCAATACAACAACAAATGTTAGTCGAGCAACAAGTAACTTAATGCTTCAATACGACATCAAATTCATGAAAGCAAATGCTAGCAGCCAATGTATGCAGCAAGTAACCAATGTACAACAACATTTAATGAAGTGATGACAGCTGCAATATTCTTCAGAAAATGTACTTAATGACAACAAAATATAACACTTTAATTCTTAAATGATAGTGTTATGTCATATACAAGTTCTGAAATGATTTAGCTAGCAAATAGGCTTATAATGGCTGCTAAAGGTGGCTGAAGAAAATTTGCAGCAGTTTTATCAGTTTGTAACAGCAATAAGTGTTTTGTAACAGCCACAAAAAATAATGCTCAGAATTGCAGGAAGATATTATGAAAAATCAACATTTATCGAGTAGATTGTTCAACAATTATTACAAACAAATTTCTGTGTGAGTTATGAAGGTGTTAGCAGCAAGTTAGTATGGATTAGTATGGTTGTAGCAGAGATTTGCACCGGCAACAAATTAGCAGTAATAATAGCGGTAGCAAAACCCTCAGAAAAGTACTCTAAAAGGCACTTTAATGCATGCTAAATTCAAGTTTGATTGTAGTTTGCCTTGTACAATTTTCTGGGTTGGTTTAAGATGGTTAATAGGCTGATATAAACTGCAAACAATGGCTGTAACAGTGATTATAGCAGCAAATAACTTGGCTGTTAGTATCTCTAAGCTAGGTTAGTTAATTGGTCAAAGTTAGTAGGGTATCAAGTAGAAGGTTGAGTTGGAAGTTTGTTTGATCTCATTCATCCACAAGAGTATAGAAATTAGTGCGTTTTAGGGGCTTATGGAGTCAATAATAGTAACAATATCACCTGGGAAATAAAATAATGATAATGCTTATCTAAGGGAAGAGGTAGATGCAAGAGGTGTTGGCACTTCAAGGTCTCAAGCATCTAAATCTTTAAGGGAGGTTTTGCTAGAGAGTAGGCACTTCTAGGCCCTAGCTTACCTTCCTTCCTTAGCTTTTTTGTAAGACAATTGATTTGGTGATTTAGAATGAAATTACTAGAGAGCTAGCACTTTAAGGCTCTAATAATTACTCCCAAAAAATGTATAATTGGCAAGATCAAGCTAGTAGAAAAGGTATAGGGAGAAATAAGCATTTGTTGTTTCTCCCCTAGGGTTTAAACCAGGGTTACCGGAAGCTTCCCCCCCCCCCGCTTCGAAGCCCCGAAGCTCGATCCGGGCGGGTGCGTCCTGGAAGCGCCCTCTGAAGCGCGTCTCAATTTTTTGAAGCGCGCTTCGGGGCTCTTGAGCGCGATTCCTGGGATTTCTGAAGCGTCCCCCTTCGAAGCACGCTCTAGAAATTTGGAAGCGCGCTTCCAAATTTCTGGAGCGCGCTTCGGAGGGCGATTCATAGGCGCTTGTGAGGAAGGCCCACACGCTTCCAAGGGGGAATGAGGTGTTTGGGTGTGCAGGTGAGGGTTATTTGTCCTTACTAGGGCTAGTTAAAGAGGTCCCCACCCCTTCCATTTCACCCACCCTAGTAATTAATGGTAATGTTAAATTCTTAAAAGTGACATTCTCCTTT
>CBVK0100525499.1:0-13557 GCA_900067695.1 Picea abies
GATGTTTGAGAGTGGTTCCAGCCTCATTGGACTTCATATGGAGAAAGTAGAATTTTAGGTCTCATTCAAAATTCAGCAGACTTAACAGTTTTCAGGATTTCAAGAGTGGCAAGGTTGCAATGCTTCCACTAGATTCTATCATGTATGAGGGCATGGAACTGGCATTTAATCAAGAGACCCAATCCCTTTATGTACCTCGATGTTGGTGGCATTGATTGTTCAACTCTTTTGTCACGACCCCAGTAAAAATGTACTCTTCACTCAAGTATAAACTCTTCTCTTTGTCGTCGTGTCAAGTGACTTAGTGGTGTATGTGCACACCAACCGTCTTATATACAGGCAGAGAGAAGAGTGGTTGAAGGGAAAGACAAATATGTGGGATGTGTTTCTTGATGATATGGATTTGAACAACAGTGTTGAGTTGGCATTAGCCAACTTGGATCTTAATGAACTAGTGCTAGAGTCAGTCACTTTTGATGATGGGGTTCCTCTTGAGGGGTCATTCTCCACATCAACAAATGCACAGATTGCATTGGATAAGGGGAGGAGGAGGATGGAGGAGAGAGCAGTGGTAGTGATGCCAATCTTGATGATTATGACATGGAGGACTCTAGAATCTAGTAATTGCTAGAATCTAGAATCTAGATGGTTGATGCTTGAATGATTAATCATTGATGAACTATGTAGTATGGATGTCATTTGTATCTATATTGATGTACAAATATGCATGTTTTCATATATTCTGCAACTAATTTGTCTTTCTACATATTTTTTTGAATATAAATGCAATATATATAAAAAATTATATGTATATATAACAGACGCTTCCCGGACGCTTCGCTTCCGAGGATTTTTGGAAAATGACGCTTCCGACGCTCCCGCTTCCTAAAACGCTCCCGCTTCGCTCCCGCTTCTGGCAACACTGGTTTAAACAAGCAATTTCATAATCTTAGACATGAAACAAGTAATTTTTACCACAAACATCCATAGCATGAATAAAAATGTAGTTTTTCCACTTACTTCACCAAGAATAATCAAGTCAAACCCTAGTTGAAGACCACCATAAAGCTCTCCCAAGAGATGTGCACTAGTTATTTCAGCCAATGACCCTTAAAGAGGGCGAAAATTTCAGACCACCACTTGTGTGTGATGAGTTATTTTGAAAAAATGAACTTAGCCAGCCATATTTATATGGGAAATCCTGGCTAATTAATCCAACAGTTGTGTCTTTTCATAAAATAGAGCCTACATGTCAATTTTCTCTTTAAATTCAAAATTAAATTAATTTTCAAAATTCAAACCCTAAAGAGGGTGACGTCAGCCTTCCTAGTGTGACGTTAGGCCTCCTCCATGAGACGTTGAGGCCATCAAGCAAAAGGTTGGGTCTCCAAAGGCCCTCCTCCATGCCACACTTGCCAAAACTGCAGCCCAACATTTCTCCATGTCAAACCCTAGCCGTGGGTGACGTCATGGGGCTACTAGGGTGATGTCATGGGGCTCAGAGGGCCAACATTTAGGTGGGAAGAGCATGAAACCCTAGGTTTGGGTCTTCCATAGTGCCTCCAAAGGCAACATCCTTCCTTCATCTGGTGCAAGCCTTCAGTCTCTTCTTACCCCTGGCCGGGATTTCAACATCCATCTGTGGTCTTTGAGCCCCCATGAAGGTCTGAGCTAATCATTCCCTCATGTGTATCTGTCCACCGGGCAAGGTCCTGCAGAAACAACAAGTACACCCTCTGGGGGTTCATAAGTCACAAGGATCATGGCATGTAAATCACATACAATAATTAAATTACCCAATCATGTGCATCAAACCCCCCTTAACCCCAAACAAATGCTCAAAAATGTTATGCAATTTGACAAGTTAGGTTTGGAGAGGGTCTCAGGGTGTCCTATTGGGCTAACCTCTCTTAAGTTTGGCGTGTTTCCGAGGTGGAGTCTGTTGTCGTCCTTATACACACTTGCAAACGTGAGCTAAGTCCTGCTCACTTAGTGTGTCCTTGGAGGCACAATGCCTAGGTTCAAAGCCCACTGTCGCCTTGACTTGAACCTCTTCCTTCTAGGCTTACTCCTAGGGAAGCCAAGGGGGGTAGACCTTAGTTACTATGTGAGATTAAAGATTAGTTCTAGGAGTTGGTTTTAATTAGTTAAAAGGTTTGGGGGAAGATCTAGCCTATATGCAAATGCAACAATTCAAATGAAAATCAAGCCTTTTCCTAAGACAACTAAGATTAGTGCCTAAGGTTGGGCAAGGGGTCAACTAAAGATTTAGGGAGATAGATTTTACAATGATTACACAAGATTACAAAGATTACAAAGAACTAGATACAGAGCTACAACAAAGAATATCTAAGAGTTACAACTAGATACAAGATACAATAGATGATACAACTATGAACGAGAAATACAAACACTAACTATGTTGCTTGACTTGTGCAGGAAATGAAGATGTCTCAAAAGGAAAGAAATTACCAACACATCAAGCCTCGCATGCTCAACAATAGAGTGCCTCCAAAGGATGCGCAACTCTATGTGACTGCTTTCAATGGCAAACACCAACACCACAACCCAACAGTGAAGTTGCCTCCAAAGGATGCGCAACTTCAAGGGGGCCAATCCAATTAAACCACACACCACTTGAACTAAAAATGAATGCCTAAAACAAGCCTCCAAGGGCAAACGGCACAACTTAAAGAAAACTTAGTTATTCATCCACCACATTGAAATACTTGCATGAAAATGTACATGTAAAGTAAATGCTTTGCAAGATTAAGTGTCAACCACAAGGTGTAAATGCCAAAGTGAATGTCCCAAGGTTGAAGTGGATTAAAGGATTATTAAGTTATTAAGTTAAAGGTTGAATCCTAACTAAGTGACAACCTCAAGACTCCCCCCGCTTGTACCAAGTAGTTGTTGGGTGCTCAATATGTGAGGCAAACAAGGCCCCACCCTAGCTCCACAGGTCAACCCTAGGAGAGAAGTACTCCCGAAAAGGACACTGAGTGCCGTGAGATCGTCCCCGACCTATCACCTTCCGTTGCTTCCTTTCAATCCCCATTTAAATGGCAAAGTTGGGTCTATGGTGAGTGCCCTATTAAGTCTAATAACTTTTAGGCCTATGGACTAAGGTAAATTTAGTTAGTAATAAGTGTTGGGCAATATGTTGCTTGCCAAAAAAATGGTGCTTGAACCAAGAACGAAATAGAAAGCCTGCAAGAAATGAAAGTGCTTAATCACAAGATGTAACTTGAAATAGGATGAAAAGATTACTTGACATCAACTTGCAAGAAATGAAAGAATAAGTTGCCTTAAACCATTAACATTATTGCATGCCCATGATACTTTGCAAGAAAATAAAAGTGTTTGTGTAAGATTAGGAAAAAGAAACAAGTACTTGAAGTAATGGAAACTTGCAATGAAAGGTTAAGATAACATTTAGATATCACTATGCCTCCATCGGCCTAAGTTAGTATTAATGTGTGTTACTTCTACTTCTAGATAATTTTTAAACCACTTAACACATTAGAAGTAAACCATTAAACTAGCCATACGATTTTGGGGGTTGGCTAAGCCAAGCTCACTCCAAGGTGTAGGCAACAATAAAACTTAAATACTTGAAAGAATAAAACTACACTAAGCAAACCACATACAATGGCACAAGGTGGAGGCACGCCTTCCTATTTTGTGCCAAAGAGGGTTGAATGAAATGAAACAAAAAACATAAATTTAACTAACCACACAACCTTGTCCTAATGACAAGTGGGGCAAACAATAAAATAAATAATGCAGAAATTTAAAGGACTAACCTAGCCTTACGATTTTGGGGGTTGGCTAAGCCAAGCTCACACCAAGATGTAGGCACAAAGTAATATGTAAATTGCAGAAAATTATAAACAAAGAATGCAAGCCTCTTAGGGACTCCCTTGAGCTTGCTACAATGCTAGAAAAATGAAAGGAATAGATGGGTATTGTTACCCAACAAAGTAAGGCCTTCCTTGAGTGTTTTGTGGCCTAATTTGGGCAGCACTTCCCCTTGTACTGGCGAGAATCTGCAAAAAACAACAAGCTAATGCTTGCTGGAAATGCTGCAAAACACAAAACAAGTGAAAGAAAATTTCTGTTTTCACACATAAATTTTCTGCATAGAAATTTCAACAAATAAAATAGTTGAAGTGACCTATTCTTAATGTTAGTAAACCCAAATTTCTGAAGTGATATGAACAGAAAATAGATATAGAAAGTAAGGAGGCTCAAGATGGATTATGAAAGCAAGCTTCCAACTCAAAGCTAGCCTTGCAAACCCTTGAGATAACCTGCAACTTGTGAAACAATCTACAAGATGAGAGCAAATGTGAGTAAGTAATATAAATAGAACAAACTAATTTGCAATATCTACTACTTTACTCACTTAGATTTACAACAACACTCTACCCAAGCAAACTAATTTGCTTAGGAAATCCACTCTATATCTTAAGAAATGCTTCAACTAAATACAATATCACCTCAAATAAATAAGTGTACCAAGACAAATCTTTGACACACCATAGGTCCTCCAAAGCACTTCTATTAGCAAGGAGGAAGTTGCAGCGACTAGTTGCTACAATTTCCTCTCCAAATGTGAGAGCAAGAATGATGAGAGCAAGATGGGAGAGATGAGGAGAGTGAGGAGAAAAATGGATAGCATAACAATAGCATAAGAATTGGTGAGGAAATGAGGGAGAGAGGGCCTTCATTTATACTTGGAGAGGCAAAGTTACCCCTCTTGGATCAAAGCCAAGTGTCCACAACCAAGCACAAGTGAGCATCTCAAGGAGGGGGGCACAACTTTAGGGTTTAGGAGGTGGATTGATGAGGTGGAGTGAGGTGGAGGGTGTGGGCCAAGTCAAATGGCTGAGTTGGATGGCTTAGGAGGGCACACGAAGTGAGAGAGGGCCCCACACCTCTAATTTTTGGTTGTTCTAATGTTTTCTCATGAAGTGGGGTGCAATTCCCCTAGGGGGGCGAATTGTATGAAGTGATGGTTGTGTATAGGGGGTGTATAAAGGGTAGGAAAGGGTTAGGATAGGATAGGCTTATGTTTAGTCATCATCTCCGACCTTTACTCTAACCATTTAGCTCAATTTTACAAAAAATGACATTTTGACTAGGTCATGACTAGCAATTAAATTGTTGTTTTTTATTGACTAAGACTCCTCATGGACAAACACCTAGCAAAACTTGTCCAACTGAGCTGAAACTTGGTCCAAGGGTGTAGGGGGTCTCATTCCATTTCGTTTGAGCACAAATACGCCTAGCAAAAGCCCAAGGACCTAGTTTTTACAATTTTTATCAAATTTTAATTAAAATTACCCAACTTAGACAATTTTAATAAATTAAAAAAAACCTATCTAGAGTTGACGGAATTCCGCAAAACTTTTAGATATGTCTTACATGGTCATTTACAACATTCCTAGACACTAGCTACCAGAGGACGAAACCATTAGAGTGCCTTTCACCATTTTGGAGGAATTATTGTGGGAGTGAAAAACTCAAGGGAAATTCATAAGGTTGGTTAGGCCAAATTAATAACCCGAGGAAAAAAAACACTCAGAGAAAGGGACTCCTCTAATGATGAAGTCCTAAGGTAACTGACCTAACTATGATCCATGCAGACCTATTACATTATTATCCCACGAAGGGGAGCAGAAATTCCATTTACAAAAATATGTGTTGAAGACCAAAAATGCCTTGTAGAACTAGGAAGTCTCTGACTTGGTAGCATCTGATGATGCATATCTTCATGGTACATGGAGTTGACCCCCTAGTTGAATAGGTTCTCAACATCTGGCTCCACATGGGGACGTGTGTTTTATCTTCACTTTGGGAAGGAGAGCATACGTGAATTCAACATCTACAAAACAGAGTGCTCACCAATACCCAACATAAATATACATATATAACAAATAAAATGCTGTAAACAACAATTACATAATGAAATAACTATTGTACAACACCTATAATTACAAAAATGAAACTATGATACAACCAAAACATCAAGTACATAATAACATAATGAATGAAATAATACAAAACTGAAATACAAGGAGAAGGGTTAGAAATATGTTACAAAGGGTGTCCCTTTGGACACCAAGTTGCCATGTGAAGAAACACTTCAAGGAGGAGTCCTCTCACTAGCATGTCTGACTTTATGTTGTCCCACTGGTTGAGAAGAGTTGCTAGAAGATTGATACACTATATCCTTACTTCTGATTTTTTCATGTGAATCCCAGTTTCTAACCTTAGGCCACTTGGGACAATCCTCTTTAAAAATTTTATGATGACTTTCCATAGGTGCCAAGTGAAAAGTTTCTGAACTTAATTTTTCCTTAAAAGGATTGGCATACCTTTTCATAGGGATGATATACTTTACTTTATCAATACTAACCTTATCATCTTTACTACTTTTCATCAGATTTTCATCACATAATCTATCTTTGATTGTCCCAATTTCTGAAAAATAAGGAGGGTGTGGCCCAAGAATTCCATCTAACCTCTTCTGACATCTAACTGATTCCTTTGATGAAGGTTGAGCTGATAACATATCTTCAACTGACAAATTCAACTCTGACTTTAATTCTGAAGGAGTCAAACCATTATCTACTTTATCCAAATCTTCCTCAAGGAAAAGCCCATCAAAAAAATCCTTGGTGTCCCAAACACTACAAATGCTTGGGGGTTCACTATTTAGTTCCATCTTGGTAGATGTTAGATAAGTAGACTCTATCTCATAACATCCCATCTCTAGTTCCCGATATACAATATCATTCTTGGGATTCCTAGGATCCTCAACATGGTACTTCCTTTCCAACTCCCTGTTTAATCTAAACATTGAACCATTTGGAGTTGGGATGGTGGCATAAGTTAAATCCATTTGCAAATTACCACCTAAATCTGCAACCGTCTTTCTAGAAAGCAACATACCCCAAGCATCAGGCACATCAATCAAAACAATGTCCATCTCTATCATAATGTCTGGGAATGCAGCCAAATGTACTTGTAATCCTTTAATCAAACCATGCACTTGAATTGTCTTGCTATCCATAGCACAAATGTTATGATAAGGCCTAGATATCCTTAAGTTTAATTGTTCCATTACTTTCTTAGTCATAACATTTGAGCTAGCTTTTGAATTAAGCATACAATTGTGAAGAATAAAATCATTCATGAGCAAGGATAGGTAAAAAGGTCTATTCTTTTCATTCTCCCTATCCATATTCTGCAAAATAACAGGTGCATCCTGATAAGCTATTGCTAGTGGAATGTCAACATGATTCTGAGAAGGATTTTCTATGGCTCTGAGTAGCTTCTCTCTCTGAGAAGGAATCTTCATTATTTTCGACACAAGCACCAACGTCTTTGCATTACTTAGCCAACCTCCTAAGTCAATATTCAAATCTGAGCTTGCATACACATTTGACTTAGGAGGGGTTGGGGCTATCTTGGGAATGTTTGCTTGATTTCTATCTTGACTTCTATTCCCATTCCTTTGGTAGGTAATGCCTCTATACTTAGCCATTTCAACTACTTGTTGTGGAGTAGACTTTGGACCAAACTTTTCTATTGCCTTATCTGCCACAACATTATTCGTGCAATTTACCCCCTCACTATGTTCCATCAAATCCATCCAATCATACATGCCAACATTATACTCATGACCAAACATATTAACTTGTTCATTTTCTTCTCTATAAGGTCCCATCTCATCACAAAGGTGAAGGAAGACTTGGCAAGTTGATTCTTCATGAAACTGTCCACAAGGTCTACAATAAGGAATAGCTTGGTGGTCAACCAAGTTAGTGGACTCAAATGGATTTGGTGGTCTTTGATCTTGGGGAGGAGTTCTCTTAGGCCATTTGTCATTTGGCCTATGTTGGGGTCTACTAGCTTGACCCCTTTCCATGGCTATCAACCTATTTTGCATGGCATTCATTTGACTGACATGTTCCTTCAATTGATTAGCATGATTAATTTCCATTTGTTTAATCAATTGAGTGAGTTCTTTAATGCCATCATTAGAAGATCCTTGATTCTCAACATTCTTTTTCTTCTCTTCATAAGGTTGGGAAGAAGTTCCTCTAGTAAAACCAAGAATATTAGACTTCCTAGCTTCACGCATGTTTCTGTCAATCTTCACAGCCATAACTTGTGCATCCTTAAGAGTGTGAGGATCCTTATCCCTTAATGCATATCTCATTTCCCCCTCAAAAGCTTCCATATAGTATATCAAAATTGCAGTCTCATGAGGCATTATGTCTTGAGGGAGACTTTTCACCAAGTCAGAAAACCTTTTGTTAAATTCATCCACAGTTTCATTTTCCCTTTTCCGACTTGAACTAAGTGTTAGAATATGAATGAATATGCTCATTTTACCATTGACAATATCACTATTGTCACCCAACCGTAGGCCGAAGCCACCCTCCGAGCACCTTGACCTTGACAGAGAGAAGAATCCTGGTAGCAATTCAATAGCCAAGCAAGGCTAATGCACCAAACAAGAAGTAACCAAAGCTGATCAGAGAGTCCCACCCAAAACTGGCGCAACACCTTCCCCAGGACTTGTGCACAAGATTGCTAGACTGCAGTGCACAGAACTGGCTTTTTGCAATTCTGAGAAGTGTGTCAAATGAGAGACTGGCGCCCTGTATTTGTAGTATTCCTGACGAACTTGCCTGGGCCGACTTCTCTCTCTGGGTACTAATTAATTCATATTAATTATCTCTCTTCATCCGACATCTCATCTAGGGTTACTTTCATTTCTTTGCTTTCTTCCGGAACGTTCTAATCTTGTCAAAGGTCACAATAGAGGTTCATACCTCCCGAAGCTACCATAATATCAACACTCCCTCCCAGCTAGGGAGGTATAACTGATAATGGTCTTGAGCACAAACAGACCATTCAACTGGTAGTATCACGAGCACCGTCATTATTATCCAACTGGATAATCTCCATGACAATTGGTATAATATCAATTGATAGAACACAACTGTGTCTATCCGTGGTATTACAAAACTACTCAAACCGTGACACATAGTCACAAACAGTGGACCATATCCACCACAGTAGCATATCTCTACTATCTGGAGACCGACAGTCTCTATAACAATCATCTGATATCAACCTGCACAGAAAATATTGTTAAAATAAACTGAATCATCTGGGCCAATCTTTCACTCACATCTGTGAGATCTAAAAGAATATTTTCTGTCAGAGTAGAACATCAACGATGGGCTATCTGGCTCATTCTTCTCAAAGAAGGAAGAATGATTGTTTTGATTTCTGAGCCTGGACCATTCCTCACCCTGGGCCATTCCTCCGACACTAAACAAAGTGTAACCTGGAGAGAATGAATCTGCCCTAAGGAATGCCTGTCCCTGATTGTTGAGCCTGGACCATTCCCCACCCTGGGCCATTCCTCCGGCACTAAACAAAGTGCAACCTGGAGAGAAAGAATCCACCCTAAGGAATGACTATCCAAACCATTTCCCTTGTTAACCACAAGAGGAAAAGACTGTCCTGTACCAACCTCCAAAACATACCATTCCTCATGTTAACCACATTGAGAAATCGTTGTCCGGTGAGGCGAGCCAGTCTTCTTGAGTAACCCTCAAGAAGAGAGACTGCCCTAGACCAATCCCCATGTTAACCACAATGGGAAGTCGTTGTCTATGGTACATCAACAATCTGGACCATTTTCCGAACTGGAAAATGTCTGTCTGTCAGAAATGTCATTCCACTTTCCGAACAAGAAAGAATCTGCCCAAGCTGGACTATTTTTCAATCTTGAAAATGAATGTCCTCAATAATATGTTAGTGCTCCCTCCCAACCTGGAGAGCCATTTCTTCCCTTTCAGCTAAGGGAGTTATTTCCACGATCCCCATCTTCTCTCGGAAATATGCAAACTTTATTCTGGATAGAGGCTTTCTCAGGATGTTTGCTGTCTGCTCATCTGTGGGGATATACTGGAGCTTTACCTCTCCTTCCTGGACTTTATCTTGAATAAAGTAGTATTTGATCTCAATATGTTTCGACCGTTCATGAAACACGGGATGTTCTGATAATCTTATACAACACTGATTATCACAATGTATGATGGTCGAATCTGGAATCTGATCAAATAAATCGGAGATTAACTTCCTTAGCCATATTGCTTCTGTGCATGCTTCACATGCTGCAATATATTCTGCTTCTGTTGTGCTGAGTGCGACAGACTTCTGTTTCCTGCTGCCCCAAGATATCATAGCGGAGTCCAAGCTGAAACACATACCTAAAGTACTCTTTCTGTCTTCTACACTTCCTACCCAATCTGAGTCTGTGAATCCATGAAGCTGTATATCACTGGATGCAGTATATCTTAAGCCATAGTTTATTGTCCCATGGATATATCTTAAGAAATGCTTTGCAGCTATCCAATGCTCATGTCTCGGTTCCACCTACAACTGGCTTAGTGTATTCACAGCAAAGCAAATGTTTGGTCGAGTATTTACCAATTACATCAATGACCCAATTAATTGTCGATATAGTGATGGATCTACTGGATCAAAATTTGGATCTTTCACTTTTCTTATATCCGTATTCATAGGAGTGTCCATGGACTTACAATCCATCATTCCAAACTTCTGAAGTTTCTTTATTGCGTACTTTCCTTGTCCAAGGAATACTTCACCATGCTTCTGCCATACTTCTAGTCCCAAGTAAAATGCATGAGACCTAGATCTTTCATATCAAATTCAAAAGCCAGTTCCTTCTTGCACTGGATGATGAGAGACTCTTCACCTGTTATGAATAGATCATCAACATATAGTAGTAGAATTACAGGTGCATTGTCCACGGCTTTGTAGTAAAGGTTTGGATCTGCATGACTCTTGGAGAAACCAAGTCTCGTTAGATAGTTGTCCATTCTGGCATACCAAGCCCTTGGAGCTTGCTTGAGTCCATATAGAGCTTTCTTTAATCTGCAAACGTGAGTGTCTCTGGAATGTACCTCAAACCCTTGATGTTGTTCAATATATACTTCTTCTTCGATTGCTCCATTGAGGAAAGATGTCTTTACATCCATTTGATGTAAGTTCCATCCCATGGAAGCAACAAGAGATATGATAGCTCTAATGGAAGTATATCTAGCAACCGGAGAAAAAGTTTCGTCATAATCTTCTCCCTCCTTCTGGGAGAACCCTCTAGCTACAAATCTTGCTTTATATTTATCCACGCTTCCGTCTACTGCATGTTTGATCTTATATACCCATTTTGAAGTTACCACTGATTTTTCTTTAGGTCTAGGTACGATTTCCCATACATCATTTTTCATAATGGATTGGTGTTCTTCCGTCATAGCTTCTTTCCATTGCCCCTTTTGAACTGCTTCTTCAAATGTGGTAGGTTCTTCATCTAGAAGCTTCATCATATATGTTGCATAACTTGAGAATCTTTTAGGCTTCTTACTTTTTCTGAATGTTCCTTCTGGAACCTTGAGTCTTTGTGCATCTTGTAAGGTAGCTTCAAGCCAAGTTGGTCGTTTCTTGGTCTTAGGTACGATATCTGAATCAATGGTTTCACATGGTTGCATAGGATGATCAAGTTGTTCCTTTTCGTCATTTTGGTTTTCTGTGCTTTCTTCAATAGGTTCTGTTATCGCACAGTTTGTAGCTAGGTCTAAAGGCTAGAGGATTGAGGTCAAACTGGCGTAACAAGAACCTTCCCCACCCAATGTCACCTCAATGGGGAGGTTCTTTCTATTTAGGGAGGTTAACCCAGGGGAGACGTCCCCGGTAACCTGGGGTTTTGAAGAGGTTAAAGTATAAAAGTCAAGGGAAAAGTTCCTCCTCACAGGTTACCACCAAAGTCAGAAAGTCCGGCTAATCAGCTAATAAATGAAGTGTATGCCCAAATGAAAACACCTGCCCGGAACAAGACAACAGTAGTACAATATATATGCAGGCTATAACTGAGTGGGTTAGTACTTCATATGACTATCTGACAATAATATATAAGCAATGAAACAACAAATATTAATGTAGAAGTATCAATTCATCAATAACTATTGAGACGATGTAGCAAACAATATATCCAATCAAGACGATGTAGCAAACAATATATCCAATCAATCATATGCTCAATAAATGCCTTTAATCATCATCTAATTGCTTATAATCAATGTTTGCTGCGTCAAGATGGAATAACCAACTATGACGTCAGCCTAGTTAGGGTTAGTTTGGTTAGTTAGGGTTTCAAAATTCAAAGTTTTGAGAGTTGTTTTGGACACTAGGACTTCAACGTTGTGTGTCTGAGATCAGTGCCTAGGGGTATATGGAGTCATTCAAGGAGAGAAAGCGAAGTTGAAGGAGTAATAGGCTAAAGACAAGAGGGAAAGGTTCTAGAGTGCTGCAATGGCAGGGCCCTAGAATCAAAACCCTAGGGGAAAGAGGCTCACTCTGGTGTTGCTTAAGCAAGGCCTCGTGCTCTTTCCTCCTTTAGGTCAAACTTGGCAAAACGGCTAGAAAAGGAAAAGATTTAAAACAAGAGGATTTAATGAGGGAGAGTGTTGCAATGGCAAGGCTCTATCACTAAACCCTAAAAGATGGACGGCCCTAGGTATAGATAACCTAGGCCTAGGACGTCACCCTCCTTTTAACCTTTAAAATAAAAGCTAGCTTAAGGGAAGAAGTAAGAAGAGTGCAGCAAAGGCTAGGCTCTTTCTTCCTTACTCAATGGCTGAAGAATTTCTCTCTAAGGGGACATATGACAAGGACCTACTTGTGTGCTTGTCACCTAGGGTTTTAAAATCAACAAATTTATAAGTAAATGCAAGAATACTAACCTACAACCATTCAATCAAGAAGTTTTGCAGGAAAAACACTTACATATCATGAAGAAAAGCATGTGAAAACCCTAGTTGTAAACCTTCCTCAAGAGAAATGCCAAAATATGCCAAGAAAAGCCTTCCTTCAACTAGTGCGCCTCCTTTAAAACATCAAATACCCAAACTAGGGCGCAAAAATCAGACCTCACAAGTGTGAGTTGTTGTGTTATGTTCAAATGAGGGAAAAACATCCTCAATATATAGTGTATCATGACCTTTTAATTAAAATTAGGTCATTAAAAATAGCCGACAAGGCTACAAATCAAAATCATACTGTTTTTACATTAACTGCTAAGTAAATGACAAAAATGAGCAAAAAGTGAGATGTCAAGCCCCTCTGAGGGAGACGTTGGGCCTTTTTGGGGCTAGTCCAGCATCTAGAAGTCAGACCTTAGCCCTTTTTGGGCTCCTCCAGGCTGCCACACGTGCCAGCCATCCTATCAAATTGCCACACGCTCAAGATGACGTCCAAGCCTCCTGGGTGACGTCCTGGCCATCAAAAGGAAAACGTTCCATTTGAAGTGGGTCAACCCCCCTAGGCTGGGCTCAGCCAAAGTGTCCTGGGTGGAATGTCCTTCTTCTTCTCATGTGCAAAGGCTCATCCAATCACTATCCTGTCTCTGCCCCTGACGAGGTCCCAACAACCATCTGATGGGCTCTT
>CBVK0100525501.1:0-13803 GCA_900067695.1 Picea abies
AAGGCGCATATACATATGGCTCAGATGTGCATGCTCAGATCCACGACTCATATTGGATTCCGACCCCCCCCGACTATTCTGCCTTTAACAGTGGGGGGGGGGTCCGGAATGGATTGTTTCCTGGTGGGCCCCTTATCTCTACGTGGCAGGAATCTATTGGGTCAGACTCCCACCACCTCCCAAGGTCTGACATACCTTGTCACCCCATGATGTCATTATCCACATTTTTCCCCTAAAGGTCACCTCTCATTACTCTGTCAGTCCTTTCCCCTTGTTCACACTTCACAAGTCCTCTCACCATGGTTACTCCCCAATCAACTCTTGCCATGTCGCCCAGCCGTATTCTTCAGTCATTGTCACACGCCATCTCATGTTCTAAATGACCCATTGGCCATTTATTATTGGCTTACCTATCCGTTAAACTGCTGACCTGTATCCCACGCCCAACGGGTATCCATTTGCTCAAAAACCACCTTCACCCTTCATTCCTTCCTCATTTACCCTATCACCGCACCAGATATTTTTCCCCGTTTTCTCTCCGTTACAATCAACTATCCAAAGCTACCATCATCCCCACTAATAACTGTTTGATTTGTAGGTATTTCTACAACGATGGCACCAAAATCAAAGAGAACAGAAGATGAGGAAAATCCTTTCCTCCCGCCCCCTGTCGACCTCTATAGGATCCCCCTGGCCGACAAAGACCATTTAATTGCAGACACCAGATGTGAGTTTGACTTCACAGACTTGCAGTCATGGCTCAAAGAGGTTTTCCTTGACTAGAGGGATGAGATTAGTCTCTGGGAGTCAAATATTTCCCTGTATCTATTCCCCTAGATTCACCACTTTCCCGAATTCGCCCTCAAATGCCAGGCCCATTATATCCCTAAACAAAGAGCCATTATGTCTTCGTCCAGAGAAATTATTTTCCTCATCACATCAAAAACCATTGACCAGATGATGCAGATACCCCGAGTCGAATCCGCCTCACCTTTCAACCTAAAAATCATCACAGAGCTCTACTAGAAGCTATCTTTCCCCCAAAGAGCTTAGATTTTTGAGCTTTTCCTCCCACAATCCGCTCATCTCCCCACCACAAACCCCCCTTATCCTTCCTCCCTATTCTTAGTAAAGGGAAACCAGGTTATCAAATCACTATGTGCCTTGCTTGGATATTTTTTGGATCAATGGGTGGATGAACCCATCTTGGGATTTCTGTCCATTTTTTCCACCAATGAGAGACCCACTACTCATTTCGACTACAGTACATTCTTGGCAGACAACATTCACGGACAATTCATCAACTTTTCCATAGAAGGCATGTTCCAGTATTCTTCAATACTAGCTTACCTGTTCGTGTTCTTTCAAGCAGACAAATTTCCCTTTTCAATCCAAAAGATGGATAAAGATGGGAGGCCACAGGCAGTGACAACATGGACTTCGCTGCTCAGACATAACTCTACATAATTTAGTTTCAAGCAGTTCATCGAGAAGATCTACCACCCAGTGGTGAGTATGCTCAGCGACAGACCCGAACCTAGAATTAATGAGGAAATTTAGAGGATTTTATATCTCTCAGACCTTACAAAGATTGGTGATTAGTACCTGTACCAAAACCACAGTGAGATCAGAGTTTATGGGTGCGAGTTGGCCCCATATAAATTGCCTAGGTATTTACCCGTGAGGATTTTTGCCCTGGAATACATAAGGCAAATGATAAATTCAGACGACATACATTTTGTGTCTCTGAAGAAGAAGAAACAACTCAAAATCAAAGGGCACATTGGGTCTTTCGTCTGCAATACCCGAGGCACTAGGGAGGAAGCAGACAAACTGCTAAAAGAAATGAAGTTTTTTGTTAGTTTTAAATGGCACTATGATCTGTGCGGAATAATTTCCGAGATGAGGGTCAAAAATAAGAATATCTTATACATTCACACATCCAGGCCTGAGGTAGAGAAGTTTTCCAACCAGACAAAATGGGAGCCCGACACTCTGGTTGAGACACAATAGCAGGACTCGCCGATCACTGTTTCACAGATGACTACACCATAGGTTCCCAAGGAGAAATTTCCCAGTAAGGAAACTTCACCTTCCATCACTGAAGTATCATCTGAAGATCTCCAATTGCACACAAAGAGGCCAAAGACTAGTCAGGCACCTGACACTGCTGGTGAAAAGGGAATTCAATCCACCACAACTCTGTAGGTTGATCGGTCACCCATTAGTACAAGCAACAAACAAATCATGACTACTGTGTTTCCTAAGAATCCTACAGATACTCCACCAGTCAACCAACCGAGCAAAACAAGACCAAAATTGAGTATTTTTGAGAAATATGATCTGATTAAAAAGAGAAATCAGATGCTGACCAGCAACACGTATGCTCAATTCTGGAAGCAAACATCAACTGCAAAACATAGATTGCTGTCTGCATTCAACACTGAGAAGGGTATAATGCACATGGCGTTTCTACAATCACAGGTGCCAGACCCAAAGGTAATCACCGATTACAAAAGGGAAACGTTTGAATTTCAGACTAAAGATGTGCATCTAGCTGATCTAATGGATCTGCACAGGCAAATTGGAGAAATGGTTTTCTCCGCATTGGCACATGTTTCCACTGCTGCCTCCAAGTTACAAGTATCTCTGAATAATGTCCAGACGCAGCTGAAGTTAGAAAAAATATCCTCCTTTTCCAAGGATAACAAGATTAAGACAATGGAGGAACTGGTCCTCAAGATTGGATATGATCCCTTGAACGTGAAAGCAGTCGAGGAGATGCTAAAAAAAAAAATGCCGAAATACCATCTCTGAGGAAACAATTGAAATTGCCTCCAACAGAAGATTCATAGAAAAAGGAAATAGCGGAGACAAAAGGGGAGAAGGATGAGATGCTCAAGCTCATAATGGAGCAGAATGCACAGTTGAAAGAAATTGAAGTAGAATTGGAAAATCTAGTAAAAGAGAAGGAGCAGTCAAAGCCCATGGAGGTCATTCCACTGAGCGCAGTTCCACTCACAGGAGTGAGCACAACATCTGTGGTAGATATTCCTTCGGCAAATCCATTGACAGCCCTAGAAAAGATTGCTGAACTAGCTAAATCCATGGAAGAAATGAATTTGCAAGAGACGAAGATTAACAGATTAAAAAAGGAGATTGAGAACCTTCAGGAACTCAAGTCTTCTTACCAAACCAAATTCTCTAAGGAAAAACAAACCTCAGACCAACTCAAACAGGAATTGCAACAATTTCAGAAGCAAACAGTGGCAGGCAAGACACTGGCTGAGGTCAAAGAAAGTGTCTGGATGGACATCACTAAGTCCATGAATGAAATATGGCCAATGATACAAATCATGTTTGAGCAAAATGAGCTGGTGAAAAGAAGTCAATAGGCCATCGAGAAGATAAGATCAGAACTGGGGGAGATGCCCACAGAAGCTACTGAGATCATCAAATTTCTAAATTCCAAAACCAGAGAGGAGCTAGAGGAGTTGAAGATTGAAGATAGGACATAGACCATCCTCAAGGTCAAGAGGGTCCTGACCAAGAGAGGACTGATGCTACAACTAGAGGAGAAGGTCCAAACCATGGATGGAGGGGTACAAATATTTTTCAGCAAGATCGAAGCTTTGCAGAAGAAAGGCCTTCCTGGTATGAGAGTTATGAACGACAAATTGATGACACTCCTCTATTATAAAAAGAGACTAGCCACTGTGGCTAAGGATAGCTAGAAATTCTAAGGGATACAAGGCAATATCACTGGTAAGGCATTCTTGGATGCTTTACAGTTCGACATCAGCATACAACATGAAATCCGATACATTTTCATCACCAAGCCAACTTTTTCCAAGTACACGGAGATGGATGAAGTATATCATAGATTGCTCAAATTCAGCATTCCCAGTCACCTTCGATGGGAAGAGATTTGCAATCTGATCGAGTAGTCGATGAGCTGTCCCAACCTAGTCATCTATCCAGTCAGACGAGGTCGTGCAGAGGCCTCACCAACGGTTCACCCAGGAAACAACATGAAGTTTCGACACATCATCAAATAGTTTCCTAGATTTTTGTATCTTGTTAAGTTACTTAGATATATTTAGATTTTCCATGTCATGATCTTTAATGACATGATCGTTTGTAATTTCAGTTATAAATACTTCAAACTTGGAAGTATTGAGGGTTGATCTTTACGCCCTGAAAGCTACAAGACTGTAATCTTTTCCAAGAGATCTTCCATTAATACAAAGAGACGTTTTCTCAGGATTCTCCTGTGTTATTCATTGGTGATGTTTTCTTTTCTATGTTGAATGTTTTCTTGCTCAGTTGTCATATTGTTTTCTAATCTAAATCTTTTAAAAGTAACGCACGTTGCAGGATTTATCTTTGTATACCCTGTTTCAGACTTTGAAAGATCTTAATGTTTATCTTCTGATATTACAGTGAAGAAATTCTTAACTTCTTCTTTACTTTAATTGATATTCTCATCTTTTCTACTTTTCATCATTTTATGGCTTAAAGAATCCAACGAATGCATTATCCTACCCTGTGAAAAGAATCTTTTGTTTCTAGTTTAGAGTTTAATCTCTATAACACAGACCCCATAGCCCAATGGATGCATAAAGACTTTTCAACCAACTCAACAAAAACAACAAACCTTTTCAATCTTATTTATTTAACTAGCCCAATATCTTAATTTCAAAACATATGTAAATCATATAGAGAGATCCCTCTCTGAAGCTGGTAGGGCTAGATTCCAGTTTCAAAGTGGTTGGATAAATTTACCTCTCATAGATTTCTTCTTTCCTAACAACCTCTAGGAATTTATAGAGTGTTAACATAGTGGTGACTCCACTAGGGAACGAACTTTTCAACCCCAAGTTTTCTTTCCCTTAGAAGAAAGCTTTGTTTCTAAAAAATCATAAATCTGAAAAAGCAGTAATGTTTAGAGGTTGTTAAAGCTTGTACATATTATTTTCCGGACTCATAAAACTATATATATATATATATATATATATATATATATGTATATATAAAATCAAAAAGAAATCTGGCTCCCAAAAGAGCTTATACTCGATGTCACCCAGACCCAGAACTTGCAATAGCAACTGATAATCCAGAATAGTTACTCAGAAAGAAGATTGTCTTAGAAGTTTCAGGAAGTCATAGTCCCCTTCAGAGGTCCCCTTCTCTTCCAGAGGAACTTGTTACCCTTCAAGATCTTAATTTTGACACCATTTTTGAACAAATCCTATTTAGAACAAAATCTGATAGCTTTGTGACTGAAATCATTTTAGATCCAAAAACATTGCAACCCCGGACCCCTGAAATACTATCTCCCACTGCGAACTCTCAAACCGCTCACTCCATACCAGCAAGCCCCTCCTCCCCCTCATCTTCTGTCCCTACCACACCTATCATCCAGGTTGTTGTCCTGCCCCCTCCACCTATCATGGTCGCTAGATATAATCCCTTGGTGTTGGCCGCACCTCTACATGCTATGCCCTAGGATTATCAAACGAGACTTCCACAGTTCGATGGAATAAGGCCCTTGAGCACACATCAACATGTTGATAAAATGAATGACTATTTTGATCTACAGGAAGTAGATGAGGCTGACGTTCAAATGATATTGTTTGCATAGAGTTTGACCGGTGATGTTAAGAAATGGTACAAGGGTTTACATGCTGCCTCAGTGCTTGACCTTACAACGTTTCAAAGAAGTTCTCTAGACAGATGGGAGGTAAAAAATCCTCTCCAAATCTTGTCAGAATACGAAAACATCAGAAGGAATCAAGGTGAGACCGTTCAAGATTACTGCACCCGCTTCAATAATCCATGCAATGAAATTCCAGCCAATATTAAACCCCCCCAAGGTTTAGCATTGATAAAATTCCCTGACAGTTTCGATGCTGATATGTCATATCAATTAAGGGAAAGAAATTCCACCACTCTGGAAGACATGCAGAAAAGCGCAATAAGCGTGGAGGCTAACCTGTTGGCTAAAAGGGCACGACAGAGGATGGAGAGGAGAGTCACGATTAAAGAAGAACCTTCCACATCTTCTTCTGATGCCAAATTAGATTCCTTAGCTAGAGCAATGGAAAAGATGATGGAGAGATTCACTGTATCTGAAAGAAACCCTCCTAGAGAAAACCAACCAGCTCCTCAAATTCGGAATACTAACTTCAGAAGGAATCCTCTTCAAATCAGGCAAAGAGATCCCAGAGATCAAAGAGAGCATAGGGGTCCTGATCAACATATTAGACTACCCCTACAAGAAAATTATGTCGATGAAGGAGAAGGAGTAATTGAAGAACTGGAGGATACTCACATAAACCTCACGGGCATTCACGATAACAAAGCTATTTTCCTCACCCAGGAAGAGAAAGAACTTTTTCTTCTCTCTCAAACAAAGGTAAGTGAAGAAGCTGAAGATACCGAACAAAAAGCATTTGAAAATGCTATTATGGAGGTACACCGACAGTACAATCTATGAAGTAAAAAGACAGATGAAATTTCCCCAAAAAAGGTAACCGAAAGGAAGAAGATAGTCGAAACCAAGGGAGCCCCTGAGCCTTCTACAGAGAAGAGCCCTGAGAAAGGTAATCCTAAAGTTCTAGCAAAAAGAAACCTTATTATTCTAAAAAGATCATCGCAGACTTAGGTTTCATCAACTAACCCACCAAATACTTCTGGCTAGAAGACTATGGTGGACAAATCAGAATTGCTGAGCCAAAGCAGAGAACCTACACCTTTCATCCTCGAAGGGAAATTAGCCAAAGTGAAAATTCCCATTCCCCTTTCTGAGTTGATGAGTAAAAACGCTTACCAATCACAGGTGATCAAAGTGCTGAGCATTGAACCTAATATAGGCATGAAGGCCTTAACCGTTGGATCAACGAATCATTCATATACTGTAAATCTTACCGATGATCAACCCAAACTCCTATTTGGCCCTGAAATTGATGGTCAAACCGACAATGGTGCTGTTTCTCCTTTTTACATCAGCCTTAATATACATGACCTAATTCTGCATAATGCTATGTTAGATTTGGGTGCTTCCCATAACCTGATGCCTAAAGCAGTGATGGAAAAGCTGGGACTCGAGGTCACCAGACCTTACAAGGACTTACACTCTTTTGACTCCAGCAAAGTCAGATGTATCGGTTTGATCAAAGACTTATGTATCACTCTAGTTCATATTCCAGTAAAAAGCATGGTTATGGATGTTGTGGTCGCAGACATTCCCCCAAAATATGGTATGTTGCTTTCTAGGTCTTGGGGGGACAAGTTGAAAGGCACTTTGCAGTTGGATATGTTGTATGCCACCATCCTGGTATTCAAGCAACAGAGAAGACTATACAGAGAGACGTTGATGAAATATATGGTCAGTAGCCAAGAAAATCCACATAACTATCCGTTGTACTCTGCACATTCTGACCTAGATTCCTTTATCCTATATAACGACGATGATACAGGAGAACAAATCACTTAGCTGGAAGAAGATACATCTAGTCTGAACGAAGGCCAAGAAATCACCGAGGCAGACAGAAGGAAAAATGTGATAAGTGAAGAATTGCCAACAGATTTTTGGAGCATGGACTTCGATGGAGCTGTAAGTAAAGAAGGATCTGGAGTGGGAGTTTGGCTGCACAATCACAGATCCAGGTATTCGGAAAACCATTCTTACTAATTAAATTTTCAATGCACTAACAATATTGCCGAGTATGAAGCTTTGATGCTCGGTCTGAAACTTCTAAAGAAAGTTGGTGCCAAACAAATTATGGTAAGAGGCGATTCTGAGTTAATTATCAAGAAAATCAAAGGTGAGTATGCAACAAAACATCCCCATCTCAGAGCTTACAGGAATGTTGTTTTGGATGCACTTAAATGTTTCACTGAAGTTAATTTATAGGTTATGCCCAGGGGACAAAATATTTTAGCAGATGGGTTAGCTACGTCGGCAACTACGTGCAAGATACCTTTTCGTTCCACTCACCCATACATGGTGGAGGTGAAGTGCAGACCAACTGTCCCCAACAACATCAGATACTGGAAGGTATTTGGTAATGATGATCAAATTGAAGATTTTCTACAATGTAAAAATGATTTCGAGTGTACAAACATAGACTTAGAAAATGTAAATAGATCTGATTTTGGAAATGATACTGTAAATAAGATAGATTTAGGAGAGTTAGGTGAAGATGAGATAGAATATGATGTTTTGCATTTAAAGAGTAATGTTTTACCTAGGGGTTTAGTTCCTTTAGAAGACCTTTTTGATTTTAATGATGTAGCTAAAAAACCAAAAATTGAAGCCAGTGGTCAAGAAGTTGAAGATTGTAATATAGGGACAGAAGAGAAGCCTAGGATGTTTAAACTTTCCAAATCATTACCCCCTGAGTAGAAACTCAAATACATTGAAAATTTCCAGGAATATTTAGACGTATTTTCCTGGGGTTACGAGGACTTGAAATCTTATGACACAAGCATCATACAACATAGAATCCCAATAAAAGAAGATCAAAAACCTTTCAGGCAGAAACTTAGGAGAATCAATCCCAAGTTACTTCCCCTGATAGAAAAAGAAATCAAGAATATGTATGATGCTAAAATCATAGTTCCGTTACGATTTTCCAAATGATTTTCAAATCTGGTCCCAACCCGAAAGAAGTCTGGGGAAATTAGGCTTTGCATTGATTCCGAAACCTGAACAAAGTTTCTCTAAAGGAAAACTACCCATTTCCAAAAATGGACCACATATTACAAAAGGTAGTTGGATTCAACGGAATCTCCATACTGGATGGGTTCTTAGGCTATAACCAGGTCCTCGTTCACCCAGATGACCAAGAGAAAACAACTTTCACAACACCATGGGGTACATTCATGTATGTAAAAATGCCTTTTGGGTTGATGAACGCCGCGGCCACTTTATAGAGAGTGATGGACATTTCCTTTGTGGAAGAACTCAACAAATTTATTGTCATTTATTTGGACGACATAACTATTTTTTCCCAATCCGATGATAAACACTTACGACATCTCAGACGAGTGTTTGAGAAATGCAGGAAATTTGGGATTTCTTTGAATCCTAAGAAGAGCCTTTTTGGATTATAGCAAGGTAAATTGATAGGGAACATAATCTCTAAGGATGTAATTAAGATAGACCCCAGCAGAATCGAGGCCATTCAAAAATTAGAATACCCAAGAAATATCAAAGAGTTACAGTCTTTAATTGGAAAAATAAACTTTCAAAGAAGATTCATACCTAACCTGGCCGAGCTTCTCAGGAACATCACAAAAATGTTAAAAAGGGACACAAAAATAAAATGGGACACTGAGTCCAAGCAGTCTTTTGAACAAGTCAAACATGCACTCACACAGGCTCCGGTCTTGATCAGTCCTGATTTTACCAAGGATTTTTACTTTTTTTCTTTCGATTCTGAACATACCATTGCAACAATATTACTACAGAAAAACAACAAAGGCTATGAACAACCCATAGTATTTTTCAGTAAAGCTTTAAGAGATGCTGCTTTGAATTATAAAATAATGGAGAAACAAGCTTTTTCCCTGGTGAAAGCCATAAAAGATTTTAGAGTATATATTCTCCACTCCCATACCATCACATATGTTCCGAACACGGTAGTAAAAGGCATTTTAACTCAATACAATCCATATGGGAGAAGAGGAAAATGGATTGCTATCATTCTGGAGTATGACATAGAGATTAAGCCTACTAAACTGATTAAAGGTCAAGGTCGAGCAGAGTTAATGGATGAATCCAATTTCCATGCTCTTGATATTAATTTCTTAGATGCAGTAGATGAACAGGGAGAGACGATGATTCCAAGCGTGAAAGAGGTATTTCTGAACTCTCCATGGTACGCAGACCTGATATTTTTTTTTCATAACTTACGAGCTCCCGCTGGTCTGACCAAAACTAAAGCTAGGTTTTTGAAATTGAAAGCATTAAAATTTTTCATTCTAGAAGGCAATCTATATTGGAAGGATCCTGGAGGTATTTTGTTGAATTGTTTGTTAAAAGATGAAGCTGACAGAGTATTGCAGGATTTTCATGTAGGAGACTGTGGTGGTCATCTAAGCTAGAAGGCCACAGCTAATAAAATTCTCAAAGCTGGGTTTTATTGGCCTACGTTGTTCACTGATGTGCATCAGAAAGTGACTTCGTGTCATAAGTGTCAGGTTTTCGAGGGAAAAAATAAGCTCCTTCCTTTGCCCCTGAAACCAATCTCGGTAGAAGCTCCTTTCCAGCAATGGGGATTAGACTTTATCGGAGAAACACATCCTCTCTCTTTGGGCCAACACAGGTGGATTCTCATTGCTACCAACTATTTCACAAAATGGATCGAAGCTGTACCAAGCAGGAAAGCTAATGATTCTGTCATTATTAAATTTCTTGAAAATAATATCTTGTCTCGTTTTGGATGTCCTAGAAAGATTATAACTGACAATGCAGTTGCTTTTCGATCTAATAAGGTCATATATTTTTGCAACCAGTATCATATTGGTTTGGGACATTCCAAAACTTATTATCCTCAGGGAAATGGGCTGCCGGAGTCATCAAATAAAACCCTGGTGAATATTATCAAGAAAACGTTGCAAGAAAACAAAAAGTCATGGCATAACAAGCTGGTTTTCGCACTATGGGCTGACAGACTGACCACCAAGAGGTCAATTGGTATGTCACCATATTAACTGGTCTATGTTACTGAAGCAGTTTTTCCCACTTCCTTAGGAGTTCTTGTCATTAAATTGCTGCAAGAGATGCAAGCCGAGCCGAATGACTCGCTAAGAAGGATAAACCAGATGATCCAATTGCAACAGTCCAAAGAAGAAGTATACAACAAAACTCAGGTTGTCCATGACAACATTAAAAATATCTTTGACAAAAGAACTAAAGAGGATGACTTTGAGCTAGGTGACTTGGTTCTGAGATGGGATGCTCGAAATGAAGATAAGGGGAAGCATGGCAAATTCGAAAATCTATGGAAGGGAATTTACATGATTCAAGAATTCAAAGGAAATAATGCCTTCTTGCTCAACAACAATGATGGGACAAATCTACAAGGAGGACCTGTAAATTGGAGAATGCTGAAGCACTATTCACCCCCTCAGTAGGGACCTCCAGTCACACTTTTCCATTGTACAAACCATTTTCATGTTGTTTACAAGTTTTGAGTGAAATAAATATGATCAGATGGTTGAAGCCCGCAGAGAAGGCCCTAACTTACTGAACAATGTTTTCCAATTGTCAAAACATCAGGAATCAGGATTCTTGGCACTTCACAAGGAGAGTACCATCCCCAAGTGGAGCCGCCCTATAATTTATAGGATCAACTGGTGACTGAAATGTTATCTCTTTAAGTGTTTTTGTTTGTCAAATGGTTTTTCATTCTGCAAATAATTTTAGAGAAAATTAAAAAAAAAAAAGAAAAAAGAAAGAAAGAAAGAAAAAGAAAGAAAAGAGGGCACAAAAGAAATTCAATAGAGCCCCATGCAATAACAATGATTTGGTCCATACCTTTCAAGCATGGCCAAGTTATTTTAAATTGATGTTGATAGGAGTAGTGAATAAGCTTGGGGAGTAGTGAATAAGCTTGGGTAATTTGTTTAATCTTAGCCAAGTGATTTAGGTTAGTTAGTGAATAAATCTGACCAAACTGTATAATCTTGTTCAGGTAACCCCAAGATAGAGTAATTCCTTAGTCCAACAGTTTAATTTGGACTAATTGTCATAGGTAATTAGGTTATAACATAGGATAGTTGGCTTTGTCTCAATAAAACCATCATGATGATCAATGTTGAACCATGTATTTGAGGTTTAAAGGGTTTGATGTCTAACCCCTTGGTGATAGAAACATGGAAAAGATCGGGAAAAACCCACAATATGCACTTATCCTAAGTTTTTCGGAGCACATATGCCTTCATGCTCATAGTTAAGCACATCGCATAGATGAACTTCTTGAGAGGGAGCTCCTAGATCTACGGTCGACAGATTTTTTCGGACCTGCCCCGACCGTTCTACCTTTAACGGTGGGGGGGGTGGTCCGGAATCAGAAATAACAAAGGAGCATATACATATGGCTCAGATGTGTGTGCTCAGACCTATGGCTAAGATTGGATTTTGAAACCCCCGACTGTTCTGCCTTTAACGGTGGGGAGGGTGTCCGAAATGGATTGTTTCCTGGCGGGCCCCTTATCTCTATATGGCAGGAATCTATTGGGTCAGACTCCCACTGCCTCCCAAGGTCTGACATACCTTGTCAAACCATGACATCATTATCCATGTTTTTCCCCTAAAGGTCACCTCTTATTACTCTGTCAGTCCTTTCCCCTTGTTCACCCTTCACAAGTCCTCTCACCATGGTTACTCCCAAATCAACTCCCGCCACGTCGCCCAACCGTATTCTTCAGTCATTGTCACCTGCCATCTCACGCTCTAAATGACCCGTTGGCCATTTATTATTGGCTTACCTATCCGTTAACCTGCTGACCTATATCCTGTGCCCAACGGGTATCCATTTGCTAAAAAACCACCTTCATCCTTCATTCCTTCGTCATTTACCCTATCACCGCACCAGAGATTTTTCCCTGTTTTCTCTCCATTACAGTCAACTATCCAAAGCTACCATCATCCCCACTAACAACTGTTTGATTTGCAGATATTTCTACAGTGATGGCGCCAAAATCAAAGAGAACAGAATCTGAGGAAAATCCTTTCCTCCCGCCCCCCATTGACCTTGAAAGGATCCCCCTGGCCGACAAAGACAATTTAATTGCAAACACCAGATGAGAGTTTGACTTTGCAGACTTGCAGTCATGGCTCAAAGAAGTTTTCCTTGACCAAAATGATGAGATTAGTTTCTGGGAGTCAAATATTCCCTTGTATCTATTCCCCCAGATTCACCACTTTCCCAAATTCACCCTCAAATGCCAGGCCCATTATATCCCTGAACAAAGAGCCATTATGTCTTTGTCCGGAGAAATTCTTTTCCTCATCACACCAGAAACCATTGACCAAATGATGCAGATACCCAGAGTCGAATCCACCTCACCTTTCAACCTCAAAATCATCATAGATCTCTACCAGAAGCTGTCTTTCACCCAAAGAGCTAATATTTTTGAGATTTTCCTCCCACAATCCGCTCATCTCCCCACCACAAACCCCCTGTTGGTCACTATAATTGCTTAATTGATTTAAACAATCAAGTGATACATAAATTATCAACCCAGGGAAGTCTTTTATTTCATAGATAGCCACGCACTGTATATGCTCAATTCCAAAAGCAACTTAGTGTTGTAGTAAAGAAATTTATACTAATTATGCTTGCTTGAATGAACTGGAACTCTGAATTAAATCACAGGAAAGTAATTCCCCTATTGCAATTCTTTAAGGTTCAATCTAAGAATCCTGGATTACATTAAAATAATACTGCAATGGGAAAGAATAACTATTCTGCAATCAGAGAACAAGACCCTTACTCTCAAACAGAGACCCAGTACTAACACCCTTTCATGAAAACAATAATGCAGAAAATAATTAACTCTATCTAACAGAGAACAAAGCCACCTAGTTCCTTTCTTTCTAAGCAGGAGCCTTGAGCCTGATTCTTGTTTTAGCACACTTGTGAGACCGAGGTTTACAAAGAACAGGGTAGTCTGATCCCTTCCTTTCTGAGCAGGAATCCCTAACCCAGTTTCTGGTTAACACACACTTGCAGGGGTAAATGAAATCTACAGAAGACAAGGTGTCGTAATTCCTTCCTGTCTGAGCAG
>CBVK0100525503.1:0-10899 GCA_900067695.1 Picea abies
TGAGATGATGTAGCAAACAATATATCCAATCAATCATTTACTCAATAAATTTCTTTAACCATCATATAATTTCTTATTATCAATGTTTGATGCGTCAATATGGAATAATCAACTATGACGTCAGCCTAGTTAGGTTTAGCTAGTTAGTCAGGGTTTCAAAATTTAAATTTTTGAGAGTTGTTTTGGACACTACCACTTCAATGTTATGTGTCTAAGATCAGTGCCTAAGGGTATCTGGAGTCATTCAAGGAGACGACGCAAGGTTGAAGGAGTAATAGGCTAAAGACAAGAGAGAAGGGTTCTAGAGTGCTGCAATGGCAGGGCCCTAGAATCAAAACCCTAGGGGAAAGAGGCTCACTCTGGTGTTGCTTAAGCAATGCCTCGTGCTCTTTCCTCCTTCTTTAGGTCAAACTTCACAAAACATCTAGCATATGAGAAGAGATAAAACAAGAGGATCAAGTTAGGGAGAGTGTTGCAATGGCAAGGCTCTATCACTAAAACCCTAGAAGATGGACGACCCTAGGTGTAGATAACCTAGGCCTAGGACGTCACCCTCCTTTTAACCTTTAAAATCAAAGCTAGCTTAAGGGAAGAAGTGAGAAGAGTGTAGCAAAGGCTAGGATCTTTCTTCCTTCTTCAATGGCTGAATATTTCTCTCTAAGGGGACATGAGACAAGGACCTACTTGTGTGCTTGTCACCTAGGGTTTTTAAATCAGCAAATTTATAAGTAAATGTAAGAATACCAACCTACAACCATTCAATCAAGAAGTTTTGCAGGAAAAACACTTACATATCATGAAGAAAAGCATGTGCAGACCCTAGTTGTAAACTTTCCTCAAAATAAATGCCAAATATGCCACAAAAATATTTCCATCAACAAGTGTGCCTCACTTTAAAAGACAAAATACCCAAGTAGGGCGCAAAAATCAGACCTCACAAGTGTGAGTTGTTTTGGTCTGTCCAAATGAGGGAAAAACATCCTCAATATATAGTGTATCATGACCTTTAATTAAAATTAGGTCATTAAAAATAGATGACAAGGCTACAAACCAAAATTATATTGTTTTTACATTAACTTCTAAGTAAATGACATGAATGAGCAAAAAGTGAGACATCAAGCCCCTCCGAGGGAGACGTTGGGCCCTTTTGGGGCTAGTCCAGCATCCAGAAGTCAGACCTTAGCCCTTTCTGTGCTTCTCCAAGCCCAGAAAGGGATAACATTCTGTCAAACTGCTACATGCTCAAGGAGACATCAAGACATCCTGGGTGATGTCCCAGTCATCAAAAGGAAAACTTTCCATCTGAAGTGGGTCAACCCCTTTCGGCTGGGCTCAACCAAAGTGTCCTGGGTGGAATGTCCTTCTTCTTCTCATGTGAAAAGGATCATCCAATCACTGTCCTGTCTCTACCCCTGATGGGGTCCCAACAACCATCTGATGGGCTCTTCAGCCCCATGGAGGTCCAAACTATTCATCTCCCCATGTGTACCAGTCCAACTGGTACCTGTTCGTCGGGCATGGTCTTGTACATCAAAAACTTCACCCTCCATGGGATCATTAGTCACAGGGATCATAGCAATGTCAATAACATTTCATCATTAATTTTATCAAATACATGCATAAAACCCCTGGTATATCATTCAATAGCTCAAAGATATTACAATGACCTACTATACAAAGCCAAAGAAAAAGACAAAATGCCCTATTGGGCTAGCATCCATAAGAAAAGGAAAGTCTCCAGAGGATATCATCCAAGCCATGTAACACGAGGTGATGTGGGCAAGGGATGTCCAGACACACGAGTAGAGTGAAAGACAGGGATGTACGATATTACCTATGGGTGCCTTTGTAGAAGGCGAGATGTACCCGTCATGGATGCAATTCTTTCCAAGCCCATTGTTTCCTTTATTCTTTCTTTTATTTATTTCTTTTTCTTATTATTTCAAGGTCTAACTAGAGGACACTGTCTTGGCATGGTGACCAGAGCTGACAGTGTTACCCACAAGCACTTTCACAGAGATGATAAGGTTGGCTCGTGATGAGGCCCCCTTTCCCTTGGCCATGCAACCAAAGGTCACTACTCTGGCATGGTAACCAGATAATGGAAATGCCATACTTCTAGGTGCCCATGAACATAATAGGTTGGCTCATGATGAGACCCCCTATCCTTTTGGCTAGGTTTTTTTTTGTTATTTTTCTTCGGGTCCCTCTTATTTCTTGTTGAGAGGATTTTTATTTCCTTCTCAAGAATCCTTGGGCGAGGCATCTCTAGGTTTCATTTTTTTATGTATTTTATCTTTTACCAACTACTTTTACCTTCTGGGCCTTTAGACCCTTCTTCCCACGAGATAAGGTGTAACCCCACAAACAGATCATCCTAATGCATGGACTAGGGGAATGGGGCACATGAGTGGGAGATAAGATGTAAAAGTGATGATATGATGGGAGTGGATGATGGCCCTTCATAAATCCCCCCGATGGCAAACCAAAACCTATGGTCACAAGCCTGCTAAGGTACCCTATCAATCCCGCTAACCATGGTCAAGTGGGTTAATGTTAGATCCAAGAAATCATCATAAATAAAAGGAATTTGATGCATATATCTAAAGGTTATAATGATCAAATATGACACATACCATGATACTTGGACCAATTACCTCATGGAGAAAGAGTCCTCTCCGATATAAGTCCAAGCCGAAGGTGATGGATGTTGTTTCTGCTGACAAGAAAAGTCTGATGAAGAAGAAGAGATATGGGCCCTCCAGGGCCATGCTCAGGTCAAATCCTGCTCTCAGTACTCCATGTCTAGGACCTGTGGGCCTCGAGACATGATCTCCTAGTTATCCCTAGAAACTGGGGATAACATCTGGCTCCAACTTGGGGACATGTGCTCACCGTAGAGTGCATGAGAACCTCATCATCTCTAGCATAACCTCCAGACCTGCTCAAACTCGAAAAGGGCATCAACAATAAGGTTGGGGTGGTATTTCCACCCCACAATATAATATATGTATACAATTGAAATAAACAATCAATATGCAAGTGAGGAAGCAAACTATCATGAAATGCAAGTGGTATAATACACAAAAAATGCCTACCTACCTATACTTACCTATGGGGTCAGGTCCCACCACCTTGGTGGGGTTTGAAGAGGTGCCCACTGACAAGCATTGTGCGCCGTTGTCCCTCTAGTGTAGATAGGTAATAAGAGTCATTAACTAACTTTCTTCCGACCTTAAAAGGTCCAAGCCAAAAATGATTGTTTCCTTTGATATTAGTAGGCTTCCCTTTATTGGCATCCACCATCCAAACCATGTCTCCCTCCTTGTACTCTTTGACTCTGAAATTGGTCATTCCTTGAATAACCCTGGTGTATTGTGTAGAGGGAGGTGGGTGGGATTTTGCTATAAATATTTCCCATTGCGAAGGATGGATCTGTACATCATCTTCCACCTTCTTTAGTATTTTCATAGTCTCTGATTCCAGAGCTTTGATCTCATCTATGAGTTGTTGGTATTCTTCTCTCTTGGGCCATTTAATCTGATTCAGATTTTCCTCCTTAGGAAAAGGTGTATCTTCTGGAGAATATTTATGAGGAATCAACTCGGTTTTGTCATGTGCTTTGTCATCTTTGATGGAATCACTGGGATTTTGCACATAAGTTGTGGTTACAGGTACAATATGGATACGACCTATAGTTCCATCTTTCAATGGTCCATCTGATCCTTGGAAAAAGTTGTCAAATCACTCTTTGATAGATGGTACCTTGATGACTTCTCTCAAAGGGATGGTTACAAAAATCTTGGATAACGCACCTTCAAGGTCAAAATTCAGGTTAACCCTTTTAGTATTGGATGTTTCAGGAAAGGTTACATCCACAAGTGGGTTTTTTTTTTGGTCAGAGGAAGGTTGGTCCAACTTCTTTCTTCGATACACCTGGAACTCTTGTTTCTTTAGCTTTTCTTTTGATTCTTGGTCTAGTTTGTTTATTACCTCCATCCTGGCTGAACTGGCTGCTTCTTTCATACCCTCTTGATGCTCTTTAGCGGTGATATTTATTTGAGGGCCTTCTATGAAGTATTCTATATTGTCTACTTGTTGATGGTCACCACTACTGTAAGGACACTCATGTTCCCAATGTGATTCACTGCATTGAAAACACCAAGGATTTTCATCCACAATGATGGTGCTTGGAACTTCTATGTCTTTGAAAACATCTTCATTCCACTCAACGAAATTACTTACTCTCTGTACTAGACAACCATCCTCATCTGAAGCTTCAGAGATATTAGAGACATTGTCGGGATAATCACCCCAATCTGTGTCTTCTTCTATCAAGGGAAAGTTGGGGCCATCTTGAAACAAGTATGGACCCATTTATTTGTAATTACTAGGCCCAAGATCATCTATTAATGATAAAGAGGGTGTTTTCTCATATTTCTCAAACTAACCGGTTTGTAATAGTGTGGGAGTCCCCTCAAAAGATAATTGGTCATCTGGGTCTTGCTTTGTCAAAAAATGAACGATTTTGCGAATTCTTTCAACCCTTTGCAAGATACAAGACATACTAGTGTCTAAGTTGTTTCCATTATGTACCCGGGGCTCTTCAGACCTGTTGGTTTCACTCATGTCTTGATTTTACCATATTTGTGTGTTAAACACAAACAAGGAGTCTTCAAAGTTAGGTTTTTTATGAGTGGCCACAACCAAATCCTCGAATGGTTCACACTGTCTTGAGACGTTTGAGACATTGTTGATGTTTGAGAAGGTTGTGCTCCATTTCCTTTTGGGAGGCATGAGTTTTACCTCTAGAATTTCTGGGAAATTGGGTTTAGCTTCGGTGATGTTCTCATGACTAGATTCCCAAGGGTCATTATTGTACGAGAGATTGACTTGATGGATGTAATCTTCGAATTCCAGGTTCTTCTCAATCTGACAAGCGAAATTTTGTGCTTCTTCTAGAGTTGAGGGTGACCGATCTTTGAGAGTGAACTGCAAAACTCCTTCCAACGAGTTCAAGTAGTGTTGGAGGACAACTTCTTCTGAGAAACTAGGTCTGATATTCTTGAGGAGAAGGTTGAACCTATCATTGAAATCCCTAATGCCCTCTCTAGAGGCTTTGCAAACATCAGTATATTGAGAGTAAAGGGAATCCATGCTTTCCTTTTCACACCAATCTTTCTTGAAGGCTTGTTCAAGATCTTCATGGGTTTTGATGCTTCCCTTTGGGAATTTATTGACCCATCTTCTGGCACTTCTGGTGAGTGAGCTCACAAAGAGCCTTAAAAAGACATCGGGGTGTTCTTGTCCGGACTGGTCAAACTAGAATGCATCACAAAAGTCATTCCAATGAGAGTTACCATAGGATCCATCTTCCCTTGAAAACATAGGTATCCAGGATTCAACCTTCTTGGGTAGATCATGTAACCCCCCTTGGGTGTTAGGTAAGCTTAAAGGACCAAAGAGTTCTTTATGAGACCATTTGGGAGAACTTACAAGGGTGACAGGATTTGTGGAGGTGACGGTAGTAGATGAAAGTATATACTGACACCCACTACGAGTCGTCATTTTCTATTTGTGGAGTCGCCAGATGATTTGCTTGAAATCAACAAAGAAAAGGGAAAATACCCTAGTGGAGTCACCAGGTAAGCTTGTAAGATAAGGCTCTGAGGCAAGGCTTACCGAAAAGTTTTTTCTTTTGAGGAGACTTGACTCAGTGTTCCCCAACAACGACACCAAAATGTTATCACACAGTTTGTAGCTAGGTTAAAAAGGCTAGAGGATAAAGGCCAAACTGGCGAAACATGAACCTTCCCCACCCAATGTCACCTCAATCGGGAGGTTATTTCTATTTAGGGAGGTTAACCCAAGGGATACATCCTCGGTAACCTGGGATTTTGAAGAGGTTAAAGTATAAAAGTCAAGGGAAAAGTTCCTCCTCACAGGTTACCACCAAAGTCAAAAAGTCCGACTAATCAGCCAATAAATGAAGTGTATGCCCAAATGAAAACACCTGCCCGGAACAAGACAACAACAATACAATATATATATGTGTAGGCTATAACTCAGTGGGTTAGTACTTGATGTGACTATCCAACATTTATATATAAGCAATGAAACAACATATATTAATGAGATCAACGTTTTGTCAATATAGTAATGTAGAAGTATCAATTCATCAATAACTATTGAGATGATGTAGCAAACAATATATCCAATCAATCATTTACTCAATAAATGCCTTTAACCATCATCTAATTGCTTATTATCAATGTTTTTTGCGTCAAGATGGAATAACCAACTATGACGTTAGCCTAATTAAGGTTAGCTAGTTAGTTAGGGTTTCAAAATTTAAAGTTTTGAGAGTTATTTTGGACACTATCACTTCAACGTTATGTGTCTAATATTAGTGCCTAAGGGTATATGGAGTCATTCAAGGAGAGGATGCAAGGTTGAAGGAGTAATAGGCTAAAGACAAGAGGGAAGGGTTCTAGAGTGCTACAATGGCAGGGCCCTAGAATCAAAACCCTAGGGGAAAGAGGCTCACTCCGATGTTGCTTAAGCAAGGCCTCATGCTCTTTCCTCCTTCTTTAGGTCAAACTTGGAAAAACATATAGCATATGAGAAGGGATAAAACAAGAGGATCAAGTGAGGGAGAGTGTTGCAATGGAAAGTCTCTATCACTAAAACCCTAGAAGATGGACGACCCTAGGTGTAGATAACCTAGGCCTAGGATGTCACCCTCCTTTTAACCTTTAAAATCAAAGCTAGCTTAAGGGAAGAAGTGAGAAGAGTGTAGCAAAGGCTAGGCCCTTTATTCCTTCTTCAATGGCTAAATATTTCTCTTTAAGGGGACATGAGACAAGGACCTACTTGTGTGCTTGTCACCTAGGGTTTTAAAATCAGCAAATTTATAAGTAAATGCAAGAATACTAACCTACAACCATTCAATTAAGAATTTTTACAGGAAAAGCACTTACATATCATGAAGAAAAGAATGTGAAAACCCTAGTTGTAAACCTTCCTCAAGAGAAATGCCAAATACGCGAAGAAAAGACTTCCATCAACAAGTGCGCCTCACTTTAAAATACCAAATACCCAAGTGGGGCATAAAAATCAGACCTCACAAGTGTGAGTTGTTGTGTTCTATCGAAATGAGGGAAACACATCCTCCATATATAGTGTATCGTGACCTTTAATTAAAATTAGGTCATTAAAAATAGCCTACAAGGCTACAAACCAAAATTATATTGTTTTTAAATTAAATGCTAAGTAAAAGACATGAATGAGAAGAAAGTGAGACATCAATCCCATCTGAGGGAGACGTTAGGCCCTTTTGGGGCTAGTCCAGCATCCAGAAGTCAGACGTTATCCCTTTCTGGGCTCCTCCAAGCTACCAAAAGTGCCAACTATCCTGTCAAACTGCTATATGCTCAGGGAGACGTCAAGATATCCTGGGTGACATCCTGGTCATCAAAAGGAAAACGTTCCATCTGAAGTGGGTCAACCCCCCTGGGTTGGGCTCAACCAAAGTGTCCCAAGTGGAATGTCCTTCTTCTTATCATGTGCAAAGGCTCATCCAATCATTGTCCTGTCTCTACCCCTGATGGGGTCCCAACAACCATTTGATGGGCTCTTCAACCCCATGGAGGTCCGAACTAATCATCTCCCCATGTGTACCAGTCCAACTAGTACCTGTCCATTGGGCATGGGCCTACACATCAAAAACTTCGCCCTCCATGGGCTCATTAGTCACAGGGCTCATAGAAATGTCAATCACATTTCATCATTAATTTTATCAAATACATGCATAAAACCCCAGGTATATCATTCAATAGCTCAAAGATATTAGAATGACCTACTATACAAAGCCAAAGAAAAAGACAAAATACCCTATTGGGCCAGTATCCATAAGAAAAGGAAAGTCTCCAGAGGATATCATCCAAGCCATGTAACATGAGGTGATGTGGTCAAGGGATATGTAGACACACAGGTAGAGTGAAAGACATGGATGTACGATATTACCTGTGGGTGCCTTTGTAGAAGGTGAGTTGTACTCATCATTGATGCAATTATTTTGAAGCCCTTTGTTGCCTTTATTCTTTCTTTTCTTTATTTCTTTTTATTATTATTTCAAGGTCTAACTAGAGGACACTGCCTTGGTGTGGTGACTAGAGCTAACAGTGTTACCCACAAGCACTTTCATAGAGATGATAAGGCTGGCTCGTGATGAGACCCCCTTTCCCTTGGCCATGGAACCAAAGGTCACTGCCTTGGTGTGGTAACCAGATAATGGCAATGTCATACTGCTAGGTGCCCATGAACATAATTGGTTGGCTCATGATGAGAACCCCTATCCTCTTGGCTAGGTCTTGTTTTGTTATTTTTCTTCGAGTCCCTCTTATTTCTTGCTAAGAGGATTTTTATTGCCTTCTCGGGAATCCTTGGGCAAGGCATCTCTAGGTTTCATTTTTTTATGGCTTTTATCTTTTACCAGCTTCTTTTACCTTCTGGGCCTTTAGCCCCTTCTTCCCATGAGATAAGGTGTAACCCCACAAACAAATCATCCTAATACCTGGACTAGGGGAATGGGGAAGATGAGTGGGAGATATGATATAAAAGTGATGATATGATGGGATTGGGTGATGGCCCTTCATAAATCCCCCCGATGGAAAACCAAAACCTATGGGCACAAGCTTGCTAAAGTACCCTGTCAATCCCCCCAACCATGGTCAAGTGGGTTAATGTAAGATCCAAGCAGTTGTCAGAAATAAAATGAACTTGATGCATATATTTAAAGGTTATAGTGATCAAATATGACACATACCATGATACCTGGACCAATTACCTCATGGAGCAAGACTCCTCTCCGATACAAGTCCAAGCCAAAGGTGATGGATGTTGTTGTTTCTAAAAAGACAAGTCTGATGAAGAAGAAGAAAGATGGGCCCTCCAGGGCCATGCTTAGGTCAAATCCTACTCTCGGTACTCAATGTCTAGGACCTGTGGGCCTCGAGACATGATCTCCTAGTTATCCCTAGAAATTGGGGATAACAGGGCTACATGGTGGCCTCTCGTTGGCCCACACTACCCTCTACCAAGTCTACATGCCATGTTAGTGTGCCATGTCAACATGCCACATTAGTCGTACAGACTATATGGACTACAATGTAGCACGATCTGATTGGTTCACTAATCAATCCAAAAATCCAATAACAAGGTGACACATGGTAGAATCCGATGTTGCCACATCATCATGATGACATCAGCATGCCAAGTGTCACTTCCTTGCTCCTGTCACATGTGTTTTACAAACATTTAATTCATCTGTATGGATGCTAACGTCAGCAGTACAGAGGCTGACTCATCCCCTGCTGACTAGGCTAGGTTGACCAAACTTTGACCACAAATATATTTCAATCTATAACTCTGTTTGACAAGACATTTGTTTCATTAGAAAGATTGTGACACGCTCTTCACGATCATGCACTTTTCACTGAGTTTTCATAACTTTGATTTTTTGTCCTTTTTTTGTCTGTTGGAGCCATTCTGAGCGTTTTGAGTTGCCTCTATGAGTTCTGAGTTGTTCTTAGCCTTCTCTGGATCCTTTTTGGATCACGCCTTCCCATTGAGATCTTTTTGGACCACCAAAATCTTTCATCAATCAACAGGTAAGTGAGGGAAGAGTCCCCTCGCTTTATCCTTCTCAATCCACTTTGCCTTGCTTGGATGTGTGCCTTTTATGCCTACTCGAAGATAATCAACATCACTCCTGCATGAAGTCCCCGTCCTCTTGTCAAGGATGATATCTACATGTATCTCATCCAAGTACTGAAGTGCAAACTCATCAACTGAAGATATTGAAACTTCCTCATCTGGATCCATGATCATGGGAGGCTAAAAAAGTTTCAAGTTCTCAATGTTCACAACTGAGTAAATATGCATGTAAGGTGGAAGATCCAAACGAAAAGCATTGGTACCACTTCTCTCCAAGATAGCGAAGGGTCCTTAGCGAATGGGCTTGATTTTCTTTCCTTCACCCTTCAATCTCTCCTTGTTGATGTGAAGCCATACCCAGTCTCCAACCTAGAACTGATGATCAACCATGTTCTTGTCATGCCAAGCTTTATACTGTGCTTGAATTTTCTTCAATTGTTCCCTGACTTCCTGGTGTATTTGTTGGATCCTCTGGATGAACTTGTGGGATTTGTCCTTTGTTCATTCTTCATTCACATCAACATCTCTCCCATACATCAAGTCCAAAGGAACCTTTGTTAGGTACCCAAAACATGTCTCAAAAGGTGAAATATGAGTGGATGAATGTAAATCTAAGTTGTACGCATGTTGTACATAGGGTATATGTTCATCCCATAACTTGGGATGCTTTCTGTAGTAGCCTTGAAGAAAAAGTATCGTTGTTCGATTTACCACCTTTGTCTATCTATCAGATTGTGGATGGAAAACAGTGCTCCTCTTCAATTTGGTGTCCATCATTCTCCACAATCTTGTCCAAAAGTCCCCAAGGAATCGAGTATCTCGATCCAAGACAATGGATGTGGGTAATCCAAATTGAACCCAAACATATTGAAAGAAGAGATTAGCATTCTGCTAAGCAGTGACCTTCTTTTTACATGGCATCAAGATACACATCTTGTTGAACCTATCCATTACAACATAAAAATAATGATGACCCCCTTTGGTCATTGATAAACCCCCTACAAAATCCATGGAGACACTTTCCCATGGATGGGATGGAACAGGAAGTGGTGAGTATAGCCCCAGTTTTCTATTAGTGGGATTACAAGTAGAACACATCACACACCCCTTTACGTATTTAGTTACAATTGATTTAATTTGAGGCTTGTAACAAAGCCTCTACAAATGAGCCATAGTTTTTCC
>CBVK0100525504.1:0-22672 GCA_900067695.1 Picea abies
AATTCCCAGACACAAGAGAAGTGTGAGGTTCTCATATTACATGGGCTTGTTCACTTGTAGGAATACATAGCTTTCCAAGATGGTAGATTAGTTTTCCCTGTAGACAATAGTTTTGTACCTATGCACCAAGGGTTAGCTTCGCATATACTTGTTTAAAATATTCATCAATGGCATATTGTTCTACATAGATATCATGAGATAAATAATTATTATTCAAAATAATAGAAGCAACAATAGGAGGTCTAGAAATCATATTAGCTACCTTGTTACTTGTACCCTTTTTGTACTTGATTACCAAACAAAATTGTTGTAGAAAACCCATCCACCTGTAGTGTCGATATTGTTGCAATTTTGTTTGTGCTTAAAGATACTGTAAGGGTTGGTGATCTGTATGTATGAATGTTTCCTTCCCTAACAAGTAGTGCTACCATTTCTTTACGATCTCGACTAAAGCATACAACTCTTTATCATATGTAGGATAGTTAACAACATCTTGGTTAAAAGTTTTAGAGTGCTAATACTAGTGTGGTATTGATCTTCTCCTTCAAAATGTTGAAATATTTTTGTTACTTTCCTTCCCACTGAAAAGAATTCTTCACACTGGTTAAGGCATGCAAAGGAGTTGCTATAAAGGAGAAGTTGGGAATGAATCTCCTCCAATATTGGACTGCACCTAAGAAGATTCAGAGTTCAGTTACACTCTTTGGCTCAGGCCATTTTACAATTACATCAATTTTGGAAGGATCAATTTTCAATTGTCCTCCTCCTACAATATGACCTAAGTACACAAGTGCGGACTTGTCAAATTCACATTTAGACAATTTTACATACAAATTTTCCCTTTGCAAAGTATCCAATGCATGCTTTACATGCCTCACATGTTCATCCCAATTCCCGCTAAAAACAAGATTGTCGTCTAAATATACAATCACAAAGTCATCTAGGAAAGGCCTTAATACATCATTCATCACACGCATGAAATTTTTTGGAGCATTACAAAGCCCAAATGGCATAACTAACCACTAAAAAAATCCATGTTTGGTTTTAAAGGCAGTTTTCTATACATCGTGTCCTGTGACTCTGATTTGATGATATCCACTACACCAATCTAACTTAGTGAAATAAACATCATTCTTCAATTGATCAAGTAAATCATCTATGTAAGGAAGAGGGTATGGATATTTCACCGTGATTTTATTTAAATCCGGGTAATTGACACACATTCACCATGTGTCATCCCTCTTTGGAACCATCACGATCGACGAACCACAAGGAGATGAACTGGGCCTGATGACCCCTTGATCCAATTATCCCTATACCTGCTCCTTGATCTTTTTCATCTCCACAACTGACCTCCTGTACATGCCCACATTAGGAAGAGGAGAATCCTGCTGAAGATGTATCTCATGTTGGATTTCCCTCTTAAGAGGTAATCCATCTGGTTCCTGAAAAATATCATCATACTTAGAAACAATATCAATTAATTCTTTTTTATGAGATGGATCACACCCTTGGAAAGCGTCGGATGTCCCGACATCTTTCTCTCTGACAACCATGAGTACATATGTCTTATTAGTGTTTATGAGTCTTTTCATTTACCCTGACCTAATAATTGTTGTATTTACTCTCGTGATGTGAGATCTAAAAATATATTCCACTCCCCCTTTAGTAAGGTGGTATTTGTTCTCATGACGAAAGAAAACTACTTTTCTATCATAAATATAAGTACTTCCCAACACTATGCCACATATATCAACTAGTACAAAATCCAAATCCACTTCATAAATAAACTTTGAAGCAATATCAAATATGATCCTACATTGTTTGGTGACATTAAGTTTTTCTTTATCACATAGCCAACCAAGAGGATAAGGCTTCGGATGTGGTTTCATTTCAAGACCCATGTTCTTGAAAAGTGCTTTAGATATTAAGTTTACTTGGGAACCCGGATCAAATAATGTATCTATCTTAGTATGTTTAGATACAACTCTTATACGAAATAAATCATTCTTTTTTGTTCATCAACATGAGATTCATTATTGGAACTTAAACTAGCATGAAGAGAATATTTACCTTGTACTCCAACCGTTGTGATCTTTCCTTCATCTCTTGAATCGGAACCAAGTTCTTGTTGCATTGTAGCAACGATCTTTGTCTTCCCCTTTCCACCAAATGTTTTTGATTTCTTTTTTGGATGTAGTTTCCAACAATGTTCTTCATCATGACTGCAATTCTTGCAATGAGTGCAAGATGGTTTTCCTCCTTCTCTGGTTATTGTAGCGTTCTTCTTGTCCTTCCTTTTAAACTTCTTAAAATTCTTATGTGGGAGATTGGAAGGTTTCTTCGTGGGATCTTCTTGAACATGTTTCCCCCTGTTCTCAAGGTGAGTAGCTTCCACACAAACTTCGTCACTAATGGGGTTAAACAAGAGCAAAGTATGACGAATATAACTGTGAATTGTGATAATATACTTCATTAGTGTTTCATAAGAATCCAAAGGAATGTTCAATGCAAGAGATTTCTTCCTAAATTCTTTTGTGAAACTTTGTATAGTTTGACCTTTACTTTGCCTTAAAGTTTTTCATTCCATCATTGCTTTATGTAAACACCCCAATGGATAAAATTGTTTTCTTATTGTTGATTTAAATTCCAACCATGAGGAAAGAATATTACCACACTTACTTATGTCTTGAAGCTTTCTCTCCCACCATACGAGAGTGGTGCCTTCCAACCAAAGAGAATCCAATTGCACTTTAACTTCCTCTTCATCAATATGTTGGACACAGAAATACACTTCAACATGTCGAATCCAATTATCTAGCTTTTCAAAGTTAGCATCTCCATTAAACATAGGTAAATCAAATTTTACATCAAGCTTTAATAATGGTTTCTTAAAAGAGGCTTTATGTCTAGAATGATGAGAATGATTAGAATGCTCAGAGAAAGAAGAACTAGAACTTGAAGATGAAGACAGAGGCTTAGGAGGATCTCATCCAACCCCTTGGTTTACTGAAGCATCATCATCTACATGTGCTTCCTTTTTCTTCCCTTTCTTCTTCATCCTCTTCTCATAATCTCCATACATTCATTCGAACATTTCTGACATGCGATAAAAGACCATGTGAAAGTTTTTCTCCTCTTCATCACGCTTGTCCTATTTTTTCATTTTCTTCCTTCGGGATGCACAACCAACTTCGGGATTGAAAGCCTTAAGAGTTCCTTCACCCTGCTTATGCTTGGCCCTAGTAAGCATTCACACTAAACAATTCAAGTCAAAGACGACTTCTCTTATACCAACATGATCTGGGATCTTTTCATTGTGACTTATAAAGAATTGCATTAAATGAGTATAAATTAAAGTGCACCATTAAAGAAGGGAAAACCAAAAAATGAAGGGACATAAGTATCAGATATGAACACAAAAATTTGATAACGGAGTTCATCCCTGGCGGACTACATCTCCGGGTTCTGCTCTCAAATGGGTAGGCTCTTTCATTAACTTGGCAAAAGAATTTGGCAAAATACATAAGTAGATCTCATTCTAAAATCAAGTTGTAGAAATAATGATGCGATCAAAAAACAGACAACACCATTGAATTCATGACATTGAATTACCCAATTGTCACCACGCCTCGATTCGACTCTGGCACTCCCAGGCCCAAGAAGAATTTTGTCTTATTTTTGTTCCCTCTACAACCTGAAATAATGATTGTACCATGCATCGAAAATTGTGCCCATCATGTCGTACGGTCCACGCCTCCTCCCCCCGTGGCTGGGAGGATACACATTTTAATAATAAAGTCAAGCGATATGAAACAAGTGGTACCCACGGCCTAGTGGTTAGGGGCGGATGTATTAAGGTGTAGGATCTGGTGGAGGCTCCAGGGTCAAACTCCACAAATTCTCATTTTTTGTTTGTTATTTTTACATGGCGCATATATTACATATCCATTTTGCTACATTTAGTAGTGTCGCTAGAAGCTTCTCCAACGATATATAAATTTCGATATAGTTGGCATAGTCCACCATATTTGGCAGACCCGCCAACTATTTTTTTTTCAAAATTCGCTCACGGGTTGTCCTTGTGCATTTCCCGCCTACCACGTGGCAACCCCTGATTGGGCCATGTAGCGGCCTCTCATTGGGCCACATTTCCCCCTGCTAAGTCAGCATGCCACGTCAGCGTGCCATGTCATCATGCCACGTCAGTCCTATGGACTATACGTACTACCGCATGGCACAATTTGATTGGTCCACAAATTGTTCCAAAAGACCAATAATCGGGTGACACGTGGCAGCCTCTAGTGATGCCACATCATCATGTTGGTGTTATCATGCCACACATCACTTCCCTTCTCCTGCCACATGTGTTGTACAGACGCTGACATCATCTGTACAGATGATGACATCATCAATACGGATGCTAACTCATCCCCTGCTCACTGGGCTAGGTTGACCAAACTTTGACCGTGAATATATTTCAATCCATAACTCCGTTTGACAATTCGTTTGCGTCATTAGAAATATTGTGATGTTCTCTTTGTGATCATGCCCTTTTCACTGAGTTTTGAGAACTTTTAATTTTTTTCTTTCTCTGTCTGTTCGAGGCATTCTGAGCATTTTGAGTTGCCTCTGTGAGTTATGACTTTTTCTTAGCCTTCTCTGGATCCTTTTTAGATCATACATGGAGAGTATTAAATCATTCTAGCAGGAGATAAACATAATTGGAAAACTACATGATTCAATTGTAGATTGTTTTGGAGAGAGAAAGAATTTGCATGATGATAGAATTGGACAACACCTTATAGAGAAATATGACACTTTGATAGATAAGGGAGTTTAAATTTTGAAGACTAAGGAGCCACTTCAATATGTAGACCTTGAGCCCACTATTATCAACCAACGATGTTGTCAATGTAGCTATGGGACCACTGCAAGGAAACACCCAAAGAAGAATACTCACAAAGCCAAAGTTCATAAAGAAACATGGCATGTTGTTGAATCCCCCCATTTCTTGTCATTGGTTGATGGAAATTTCAGAGGAGAATTTAGAGATCAACCTTGTGTTGTTAAACATACTCAAATCCAAAGTTCATAACTTAGAAACATAATATGCAGTTGAAGTCCCCCACTTCTCCTCATTAGTCGATGACAACTTTGGAGGCTAATTTAGAGATCAACCTTGTAATGTACAACATACCACTATTTTGATAAACATAAACCTCTATTAACAACCAAATGTTGAATCATGCCCAAGTGGACTTACTTTTTAGAGAAAGTGGAACTAATAAAGAAGGTTTAGGGTGAACTATACATCTATAGAAAAGGTTTCTAAATGTTGATTCTGCAATGGTGTTTATAAGAAAAGATAAAATTATATTTTGAGAAACATATTACAACCAAATAGAAATGGGAAGAATTTAATATGTAAAGAGGGAATGAATTATGTAAAAATCAACCATTTTTAGAGATTGAAAAGAATTGTATTAAAACAATCGAGCCAAATAGAAATGGGGAAGAATCATATATGTAGAGAGGGAAGAAATTCTCTAATAACTAATCATTTTTAGAGAACGTAAATAATTGTCCTAAAACACTTATACGAAATCCTAACTATGCAAATGCAATTACAAAGTTTAAACATTTTTCAAAAAACTTAAAAAGCAAATAAATATAAAGATTTAAACTCTTCAAAATTGCAAAATGTTATAAAAATAACTTAAGGAAAGCTAAATAGAACATGATAACATCTCAATTATCTTCAACTTATGAATTGAAATTGTGAACTCAATATAGATGTAAAAGAACAAGTTTTTAACTGCAACATTCTTCCTCAATCTTGTTTTAGGAGCAAACAACTTGATATTTATCTTGAATATTAAAAATATATATTCACTCTAAATAAGATATAGGATAATAAATAATCTTGAATATTAAAAATATATATTCACTCTAAATAAGATATAAATAGGATAATAAATAATCACCACATTGATATACATTTTGATTTTGATATATATTTATAAAAACTTATGAATTGTAATTTTCAATATTACTAACATTTTCTCTTTAATTGAAATACGCTATAAAATAAGATATTATTATGCATAATATAAACTTGTCTCTTATGACTTGCATATGTGTCTCACAAGACAATTTGAAATTATTTCCAAATTTCTTTTCTCTTATGACTTGCACATGGGTCTTACGAGGCAATTTGAAACCCTTTCCAAATTTCTTGGAACTTGAAATTAATAATTCATCTATAAAAAGAATATATGACAATAATAGTAATTTCTATCTGAAATTTTTGGCATCGATATATGTATCAGGGGCTTCCTTCGACCGCTGTTTTATTCTATGTTAGTTTCTCCACTATCTCCTAAATTATTTCACGCCAATAAGCAAAGTGCCCTTCCCAACTTCTCTTATCCATAGAATAGATTGTGAACGTGTCCTCTAGGTGAATAAATAATCTCATCCTCGTTGTATTAAATTGATTTCCCCATAATGTTCAGACTGTAATTTGAGAATCAGTACGTTGATGAAGAAAACATGCACATGGGAGCCGTGAATACCTCACCCTACACTCTCTAAACTAACATAAGTTACTTTAATAATATAGAAAAGTTTCACATAAACAAATTTTAACCAACATAAGAAAGCAGAAATTTAGTTGCTCTGAAAAAATTTCTGAATATCAAAAGAATTTAGAGATCTCCCCGAATGTTTAGATCCTGGGAGATCGAAATAAGAACAATATTTGAAAAAACAAACCTATCATATCACTGTTGCAACAGGCTTCCATAGTGAACAAATAATCACCTTTTTTTTTTTTTATCGAACACAAACTGCCCATTTTTCGTTGGAGAGGAATTGAAGTTCGGTGGATGTGCCTGGATTTTCAGGTAGAGCCCATATGAGAATATTCTCTCAAACCAACGAGCCACTAGACCAGTAATTCAGTAATTCTCATGTACATCGATAAACCCCGGCTTGATCATACATATTACAAAATGGAGAATTATTCTTAACTGGAGGAATCTCATGGAGTAATCCCTGATACCCCAGACCGGGGAAAGTTATGTCTGTCTCATGGAATCCATAGGAGAAAGTTATATCTGTGTCATGGAATCCATTGGGGAAAATTATATCTGTATCATGGAATCCATTACAGTGACTAAAGCAATCCTCAGTCGAAGAATTTGAACTTCTGCTTTCCCCAATAGGCAGCTGATGATTGCTATAAAAGGTATCATCATCAAGATTTTCTGGGCCAACTTCTGCAGAGATTACCTCAGAAGATGGACTCTTGGATTTCATATGCCTCTTCTTCTTCTTTGATTTACTGGTAGGCTTCCCCGTGAGTCTTTGAACAACAGAACGAAAGTTTTGTGGGTCAGTTTTGATGATCTTGGGTTCATAAACATACACAACACGGATTGTTGGAGCAATGATGTTCTTATGCTGAGAATATTGGCTTGATTTTCCTTCATCTTTGGCAGCAGAATAAGACTTGGAGATGACGTGAGAACATTTATTGGCAGCCAGCATCGCAGACTCTGGTCTAGAATTGGGTGCAACTTCATTCATTTTGGACTTTGTCATAGGCCCTGCTACTGTCGGAGAGCAATCGATCCGGGATTGTACGGGGGTTTTACAACCTCTTACTGTTACAACGATGAGGGATTTGATCAGCTGCTGAGATATAGAAATACTTTCTCCTTTCTGGTTTGCAGATTCCCTTCAGCTTGTGATCAGTTGCACCAATGCTAACACCATTGATAAGAAGAATTCCAGGTAATCTGAAGATCAAATTTGACTTCCAACGATGTGAATTCAATCTCTGAATTGAGCATTGCACATAACGAAATCATATCTTTATGCCTATGGTATTCATATTATTCTATATATATAGGTTTGGCGATGGTTCGTTTTCAGATTATTCTATGTGTATAGGTTTGACATTGACTCTTTGTTGATGGGCACTAGGTAGCTTCGTCATCATGTCCCATGAAGCCCACTACTACACGTTTTGTTTTGGAAGTAGGTAGTCTCATGGAGGAGGAGGGAGGGAGTTGGAAGTAGGTGGTCTCATGGAAGAGGGAGGGAAGCTCATGGCACTAAGTCTAACTCTTACATTCCATCTATTGAATGTTTCATTTTCCAATTCCTCTGAGTCCAATATTAACGCCTCTTTACCAACTTCAAGATAAGTGAAAGAGATACAACTTTGACACTCTTTAGCTACTTCACAAGATAAGTGAAGAGGGATATGTAGGAATGTTTCAATCCCATTAAACACATATAGTTCAAACTTCAATTCAGAGGTGGTCAAGGAAGATAATGTTAAACTCATTTCAAAGCTAAGGTGTTAAATTGAATTAGTTAAGATCTCTGAAAATAATAAAACTTAACCATCCAATTCAGAACGGGATAATTAAATAAATTTTTCATTGTAGATAAGATATATATTATCAAAATGACTCCATACAGCCGTAAGAACAAATGCTAAATAACATAGGTCAATGACGGGCGATAGCTATATGTGTCGTGTCAAAACTTGATTGCAATTTCTCTTACTGTTCATTTGTATGGCGTTTAAAGATTGCTGGTCACTGTATATTGTGAGTTTAAAAAATGCAAACGCCTTGGCTTGACTTTTATTGGTGATTCCTGTTTAAGTCAAAATTGTACTGTAATTGTTTTCTTTTGGTAACGTACGCTTGCGTAGCTCCGAAGTTCCTGTAAACAACATTGAAATACTGACGCATATCTATATCGAATATAGAACATGGTTTAAGGATAAGTATCGTAATGCCTTACGATCTGCACGTTTATGTAACAAGTGGATCATTATAATACGAATCTTTGTCATGATATAATAATGGTCACTTCATCATTATTAGAATGAGGAATCTGCTCGGAAATTTTGACAATTCATTACTGACTTTTAGAAGTAGGTTAACTCGGGTGACTTTTAGAAGTAGGTTAACTCGGGAGCTATTATTTTTTTCGGCAGTAGTTTGGTTTTAAATTTTTGGTCAATCCAGAATTCTAATTAATTTCTTGAACATTAATGAAGTAAAACTTATGAAATAAAGTTCTGCCGTACATAAAACTTTGATAATGAAAACTCAAACTACCTTTCAAAATCTAGCTAGATTAAGGTACACTTTTTTTTTTCCGGAAATACAGTTCTGTTTGCTCCGTAGCTACTCCCTGAGATTTATACAGCATTTCGAGACATTGTACTTGCGTACGGATGTTTATTGTTTATAAACATATTTATTATTTTATGAGAATAAAGGACCCGCAGATCTGACATCTAAGTATAAATTTATTAATTATGGACTTTATAAATATTAATTACGCAGATCTGACATCTAAGTATAAATTTATTAATTATGGACTTTATAAATATTAAGAGCAATTAAAAGAAAAGTGAGACAATTTTTTATATTTCAATATTTAATAATTTATTATAAAATTATTTATATTTTGATAAATTTTACATATATTAATTATGCTGTTCCTAGTAACATGTATTGGTGATAGTAAGATATGGTAACTTGAAAGCCTTATAGGAACTTGTAAGCTAATGGTAACAAAACTCGCATCTAAGTTAAAGAAACCATCAAATTTGAAGAGCCTGCTCCTTGGAATAAAGACAACTTTCCATTGAATGAAAGAATCATTATGTCAAATGTATGAGGTAGAACTTAGTAAACTAATGATGGTGGGGACTCTATTCTTTGGAATAAAGATAACTTTCCACACTTATAAAATCATTTCACATATAAAAGTTATTTATATTTTATTATTCAATCAATATAAGTACATTAAGCTTTGGTTTAAGATAGATATGGTATCTTAGTCATAAATTTATTTAGTTGAGATAATTTCTCAACTTCACACATAAATAGTATGTAAATATAACAAACTATTAATCAAACATCTCACTTAGAGATTACAATAACTAATGCATTTTATGATGAGAAATATCAAATATTAAGCACAAGACAAGTAGGAGTTAATTACTCCAACATCTACTCGATGAAAGAATCATTATATCAAATATTAATGTATGAGCTATATTTATTGATGTCGACACTCTTAATTGAATTATGTGAGATGGAAAGATTTACTTTCTGGTTATTGATGACTCTTTGTTACATGGAGCTTTTTTAATTACTATACGTTCAGGGTCTAACATGAGATGTAGTACGAGTAAGGAGATCCATGAACAACCATTCAGAGTATATAATAAAGAAGTTGTAAGGGTTAATTAACATATATCTAAGAACCCTATTTAAGATTGATTTCGGGTACAAATAAGGAAAATTTCCATAAAGGATATGTTTCTAAGTGTGATTTGACTAAATATTACATTCTAACATCCTCACATAATATATATTTTTCAAGGAAATAATCTCACCCCATACTCAAATGCTTAAGTGAAGAATGAGGATGTTAGTATCATGCCAACCCTCACAGAGATCTCCCCCCTTTTCCTTGGAATTTCTTAATGAAGGGTGAATTGACCACCACCTCCCATAGGAAACTATTAATGCCAAAGTTTTGAATGACATTGGATCTCAAGAATTCTATGGATTTAACACACAGGAATATGCTAATAAACATTACAATAAGGATCCCTCGCACCCCACCCCAACCAAAAATATGTTGAAAGTTTAATTGGGAAGGGAATGTAATTCTAACATACCCAGACCCCACCTTTGGGCGACATTACAAAATTATTGCAATTATGACTCTGTACATGTTGTATCTTCAAAATTCTTTAAACCTATCTCATTAATATTCTGATACCATGATTAATTACGCCCAAATAGGGATCTAATACCAATCTATAATATGCCATGCATATGATATAATATGCAAGCCTAACAACATGCAATACCATGCATATGATATAATATGCAAGCCTAACAACATGCAATACCATGCATAATGACATAAACACACATAAATGTAATTATGCACAACATAATACTCAACATAAAAGAACATTTCATAAAGAACATGTATGTTAAATGAAAGCACCAACTAAATGTAGACCCCAGACCTTCCACCCATCCATAGACATTACTATTTTTTCTCTCTCAATAGTAGGTCTGCCCATGTTGGTGCAAATCTATAGCAAGGGTGATGAGATCTACAAACTTTGTGGTTGTTTCAAAGTCACAGGAACAAGTGGGTGAGAAAACCAAAAACCCTAGTTCTTTATTAATTAAATATCTCCAGATCTATGTTATTCATAAATAAAAAGGCATGCAATAGAATACATACCTGAATAACAAGGGATAAAAAGAATCAATATTATATATATAGTGCCCAATAACTAGAGTACATATAAAAGACACCTAAGAAGAGATTAATGAAGACAAATATTTCTCGGTGGCCCTTCCATGGGAGGGTTCTTCTTTCTTTCCCGAATGTGTGAAAAAATGGTTAAGCTTCTCCTATTGGATGAAAGTAACAATGGGAAATGAAACTAAAAAGTCTGTGGAAACTTTGGTATCATTTTAGTACTCTCATGGAAAATTCATGTGGAAATGGAATGACTCTCTTTATTTTATAGACAAAACAATGGTTATCATTGATATGGTCAAAATAATGAAATATGTTATTTGACCAAATTAATTGTTATCCACTAATTATTTTTTACCTTGAACTTAAATAAAATAAAGAGGGCTCAAATAAGTTATAAAAGGGGATTATGGCTTTAATTAAGTGAAAATAACTTTCGGAAAAGTGTTTTCCTAAGTTATGGAAGGCAAAAAAGGGGTGAAAGTGTGTATGACAAGTGATATATGGACTATGATGGTGCATATCGCTAATTCTTAGCCTTTTATGCTAGGTGTGTGAATAAATGGTGATAACATATTACCCCTAATGTGTGAGGTTAGGAACAAATCACATGATCGACATACATTATAGTTTTCTTTCACTGGGATATATGTCAGTTAAAGATGAGAAAAAATTGCACAGGAAAAGAAAGAAACCAACCGACAAAGAGGCCACATAAAACCACCTATCAACAAAGGGTAATCAAGTGGGGAGTTACATGATCTCAATGGTATGAGGTAGGCATACCCATACTCTTCGAGATAACTCATTACATCAAATAGTGAGACTATGAAGGAGTCTCAAATACAACATGGTGCTGACAAAGATGGTTGGATTGTATCAACATTATAAAATCAATATCATATACATATATCTGGATGGGAGAATATGAAGTGGATCCCAACAATGATTGAACTAAGTACATAAGAAATGATTCCCTCTCATGCTGAAGGAAGGGGGTGGAAGTAACCTGACAAGCCCTGCTAAATAGGAATGGGACTCCACAAATCTATCATGAGCTCACTAAAGTAAATTTCATCATGGGGCTATAAGAATGGTGGGACGAAGCCAAGCAAATCTAAGGAACTGCATATGAAGCTGGATCATACATGCATGTACAAATATCAATTGTGTCAGGACATGAGATCCGACCAATTTTGAGAGAAACAAGGACTCTCTCATTGTGGTCCAAGGTAACCCATTGACGAGATGGATATGTACCAGGGTACAAAGGACTATCCCCTAGAATAGATGTGTTGATGTCAATATGGAAAATTCCATCAGGAACGAATGGTGAAGGAGTATATGTAGGCCCTGTATCCAAAGTGATAACTCTGGAGGTAGGTAATGAGATAGGAACATGTGGGGGGATACCTAAATGGAAACCCCCTCCTGAGGTCTACTACATCTCACACATGTTTGGGATGATGGAATCAAGAACCAGATAATTGATCTGTCAAGTATAGGAATATCAAATGTGTGAAAATAAGTTGAATTCAAGTAAATAAGAGACAACCAATGCACCAAGAATAAAGATGGATCCATGCTAAAACTCCTCTAATCCAACCCTCTAGAATAAAAATGTTGAAGTCAATAGAGGGAAGCTCATTAGAACCGAGGAGAAGGAGTCTCCTAGGGACCAACATGAGGTGACAAGTGTGATGTGATTGATGGGAACTGACACCAAGGGATAGGTGGAAGGAAAAGAGAGGTGGAATCAAGAATTCCCTTGTTCAAAGCATAAATATAGAACCAATTTGGTAGAAACAAAGAACATCCATAAGGAATGGTGGGTGACTAGGCATAATGTTGGTCAAATGAATTAGTGGGAAAACTACAGATGGATAGTTGGGCAACAACGGATGGGTACAACTCATGGATGGGTGACTCATCTCAAGTATTATGAATAAGGGAAACATAGGGATGTTTCCAAGGGGTAAAATGAGAGTGTGAGCAATACAATGTTACTCATTCAACATAGGGGGTATTCTTCATGATGGTTCCAATGGGGTTAGACAGGAAGAGGGATGAGAAGACCCAATGAGGCTGGCTAGTAGGAGATGACCCAAGTGGAAAGTCTTCCTAGTAATTCTAATGGGGCTGGCTAGGAGGGGATGACACAAGGTGGAAAATATTCCTAGTAATGCCAATGGGGATATATAGGAAGAAATGATGCAAGGGTATATTCATCATAGTAAGGCTAATGGGGATGGTTGGTAGGATAAAAAGAAACCCCAACTAATAATACCAGTGAGGTTGGCTAGATGAGGAAGATGACAAGACAATCCCACCTAACAATTCCAATGGGGGTGGTTAGAACGGAAGAGTAAAAGAGAAGTCTACACCTAAAAATTCCCAAGATGATGGATGAGAATTGGAATACAAGGACCACTCTAAAGAATGTCCATGAGACTGGTTCATAGGATGACAACAAGGATTATTCCCCTATGAATGCCAATGAGACTGATCAAGGGGGGTGACAACAAGGGTAATAATTCATGATAATGTCAGTGTTGTTGGACATGAAGGAAAAATAACGCAAGGAATCCCTCTTGAGAATTCCTATGAGGTGGGTTGGGAGGTATCCAAAAAAATGGGGCTCGTTGGGAATTTTGATGAGGCTAGTCGGGACGAAACCTGACTAATAGGGGACCAAACAGCGAGAAACTTCCTAAGAATTCCAATGAGGTTGGTAACAAGGGATCCCAAAAAAGGAAAGAAACAACCCCAACTAATAATTCCAGTGAGGCTATGAGAAGAAGAGTATGAAAGGAAAACCCTTCCTGAGAATGCCAATGGGGTTGGATAGAAAGGGATAGACTAAAAGAAAACTACTAAGATTAAAATACAAATCATTCTAATAATTTTAATGGGACCAAATAGAAGGGGGAAAATAAGGAAAGGCCTCCTTTTGAAAAGATCGAAAATACAATTCAAATGACACAAATGGTTCATCAACTAGAGTTTGTAAGAGCCCGCAACAACAACAATAAAAATCAGATTTTTCTATTAGATGACTTCCCCTCCAATTTTTGAACTCATTATCACTAATGGTGGAGACTGAACATGGAGAGGAGGAGAAGGCCCTAAATATTGTTGATATTTCTTCTATAGATTCGAAAAAAAAAATCTTTTGATTCGAGCCTCAGTTTGGTGGTATATTTTTTCTCTTCATTTATGTCGGATTACTTTCCTAAATTCAGTATTGTTTTTACTGTTTTGGCATTCTAGCCCAATTTTGAGGTCCAAAACACTTTTTGGGCCAAAACGTGGGTTCGCCAATGTAGGGAAAAGTCTATTAAGGGAATTTTCCAATACACTAAATGGGGAAAAGTGTGTGTTGGGATAGTTTGGGCAAATGGGCCCAGATTGGATAGGTGGCCTTTAGTCTAGTGTGGGATAAAGATGAGACTCGAATAGTTAGTTTTGGTAATGAAAAGGACTTGAAAAAAGGTATTATTATGTAGGTATTGTAGATTTCAAGGTAATTTGGAGAGAACGATACTTTGAGGATATTTGAGCTCATGTGCAAGGAGATTTGGATGTGCGAAGGCCACTAGCACAGTCCGGGTTGCTCAAGTACTTTAAGAATTTGTTAATCTGAGTAGGATAAGGTATATTATCACACATAATGGGGTATTGGGACGCCGATGATGGTGCATTTATGGTCTTTGGTCATCGTCTGGAGATAACCATGCAGGACATATACTTTTTCATAGGGTTACCCCAACTAATGGTGGTATTGGATACTCCACCCATGTTTCATCGAGGGAGGTGAGTAGAGTAGTTCCTAGATCACCATTATACTATTGGCACTTATATTCATGATTATGTGATCTATGTAGGGGACATAGAGAGAATATATACCCAAGTAGTGGATACAATGGTGATTAGGATACTAGGGCATCACTCTATACACAAGGTAACTAGAGGGAAGATGTATTTGATTGAGAGGTTGTTACAGGGTTCCCAGTTTGGATGGGAACATATAATTTTGATGGTGCTTAACCACCAACTGAAAAACAAAATGGAGATAACAACAAAGGAAATGTTCCTTTGGTACATTATTTTTTTCCTTATTATTTGAGTATATTCTGACACTACGCCCACACGTGCACATCTGTGATGGGGGGAATGAGGATCCCAAGATGCGTCATTGGTGTGAGTTATTTCCAAGCTGAGGTGGGGGTCATGCAGTTGGGAATGTCTTCTATTTCTAGTTCTTCCATCATTGGGAGTAGATCCTGATGGTGACCAAGGAGTATATGTATTCAAGAATGAAATACCAAGGGGATACATAACTACCTTTTCCAGTGGAATGAGAATGGAGACCTGATAGTAAGGCATAACATGTATGTGTTTATGATATCTATTTATTGCAAGATTTGAAATATGTCAATATGTGGTATTGAAAATATGTAGGTGTGAGACTTGCAAATATATCACCAATGAGGCTAGTGAGACATATGGTGACCAGGGAGGATAGTCCATCTACCAATTCTAGACCAACAAGTTCTAGTGAGTAGGGTGATATGCAGACAGAGATGGGGGACCTCTATTGGAGGTCATATATCTTATCAATCCGGGTATCAAAGCATGGGTGGATTACCATGGATCACCACTATATAGGTGTTTGTGTTAGGGTGTGATTGGAGTGGCGCTCCATCCTAAAGAGGGTAGGTTCAGTGGGGTAGTTCATGCAAGACCTCATGTAAGGGAACATGATGCTCTTGGCATGTATTTTTCCATCCAATGGGGATGAACAATAGAGGGGGGATGGATGCCCCTTTGTTTTTTACTTATTCAACATGTGATGGACATGCCATATGTGTAGTAGATTAGCTCTCATTTCTCTTCCATACATCCAAGGCACTACAAATCAAATATCCAAAATTATTTCTAAAAAGAATATCAAAATTATATTCAAGCCTTTCAAAACCATCAAACAATCTTTCATATTTTCCAAGGATAATTATGACCCAATACTTTTCCAAGGAGTTTAACATATTCCTTGCTCTTGTGGAAAATCATTTATTGGCCAAACTGGCACATCCTTCAAATATCGTATTAAAGAGCACATATATGATACAACCCACAATCGCATCTCTAAATGAGCTATTGTTGAACACTCGTTCAATTATAAATATTTAACTTTTTTACACTAGAAACAAATATTGGCATCAACACCCTATTACTCATCTCGCATCATATGTGAACTCTCAAAATTGAAAAACATCCTAACAATTTTAACCATGAAGATGGTATAACCTCATCCAATATTGGAATCATGTTGAATTCGTCGCATTAGGAAATCAATCTAAAAATCTTTTGGCTTCGCCTTACCCCCTCTCCTCATATGTTTTTCCTCCCTAGTTCATTTTCTCCCCCCTCCCCTCTTATATTGTTCCTTGTCAATACTTTAATCAACGATTTTAATTTTCCCAATAATTTGTTTTTATCAATTCTACTTTCATATTTTTTATGTCCTGTTTTCCTAGCCTTTAATTATTTAATTTTTAAAATTTTTAATTATTATGATTTATATAATTATTATTTAATAATGATTATTGATTAATTATATTTTTACATACTTTTATTATTTTAATTTTAATTTTCTTGTTTAATTTTCACTCAACCTTTAATCCTTTTGAAGTTATAATTTAATTTGTATACTTAATAATTTTTATACATTAATTTAATTAATTAATAATAAAAAAATATTTCTCATTATTTTACAATGGTTAATTTATAATGGATGGGTTTGTCCAATTTCCATAAAATTCTTATTAATAAGTACCTTTATATATCCCTTGCCTCAATGCATTTTTCATATTTCATTGATTCAACAGTCCCCAATGATGGGTGGAGTGTCCACTCGAAATGTTGGACGTTTCAAAAACTCCATACAGAATTTGTTTTTAGAATTCTAAAACAATAGGATACAACTTCTGTTATTTTTGGTTTTTTGAATATATAATATGTTGATGGACATATATATACATGTGTGTGATAATTAATTAAAAATGTACAATGTATGGTATCTAATAATGTGCATGTGTGATAGCGTAGAAATGAATGCAAATGGTTATCATCTTGTAGATGCATGTGCTAAATGCTAGTCTAGGATGTTGTTTGCAATGTTGTCTACAAAAAGATTGTGAATTCTAGGCATGTGAATGAATGTAATGGATTCAAAAGATCACACCGGGATTCGAATAGGTAGATATTTCCTAAAACAACATGGGTGGTGCACACGATACACATCGTTCAACTGCATTACAAGAAGTTGGGAATCTAAACAAACATGAAGGTGAGGGATGTGATGATTAAGGGCATGGACTAACAAACATGTCACTTCATCATATTTGACCTAATTATTGGTGGTGGGTCCAATCCAAATACCACTAGAATGACATAGGGTAAGTGTGGGGGTAAACAGGGTGTAAGTTGTCAAGGCTAGATTCCAGGAAGAATGACTTGCACCATTAGCAGAACCAATGTAGAAAGAGGAAAAGCAGTCCATATTAAAGGTGCAAGAGGATAATGAGTGAGATGCAAGATGTGAAAGGTGAATGCAATCAAAACATCAAAAAATAGACATTATACAAAGAGAACAAGAAATGGGGTGCTCACAGGGGGTTGTGAGGAATGCCCTCGAATACAAGAACAGACTGTGATTCTAATCCCCAGGGATCAAAAACATGGGAGATGTGTGAGGTATGGGAACTATGTGGGGATGGATAGAAATGAGATGTTTTATCTTCAATCATCGGTGTGGAAGCCTCCGTACGAGCATCCTCCAACTAGTGGAGAATCTGCAAGGAATCTCGATATTGGAGAAGGCAAGGAAAATGATGAGAATAATTACCATAGTTCTTGCATAACACACAATGGTGGTTTGTATTGAAAGACATGATCCATTTGACAGTTGGTTCAAGAATTTTAATTTCTATGAGTTTATTAGAAGAAGCAACATCAAGGTCATAAGAATTTTAAAGATCTTTCAATTTTGGAAGATGAGGGTAGTGAAAGGTAGGATGGCCTCTCTACGGTTATCTAAGTGGATGGGGTAGGGTTGGGAGGGTTTTGGCTAGATTTTCCTTTGGCCTTGCTCCTTTTTCAATATTTATTAGGTTTGGATTAGGATGGAGTTTGTGGTGGTTGAGATGGGACTTGGGAAGACCTGGGTGAAAGATAAAAAAGCAAGGGGGAGGTGAAGGTGTAAACTATGCAGCCAATCCTAGGATACCGGGATCAACATGAATAGGTTACATGGGGGTGAAAGAAAAAAAATATATCGGCTCATAATTTGGAAAACATGAGGGAGGAAGCTCTAGATACCACACTAGAATATTTAAGGCAAGGTTAGGAAAGGTGAGGGTAGCCATAACCAGGGTACTAATGATCCTAGGAGGTACAAACAAGAAAGGAACTTGGTCAAAGGTATAGTGTGGATGTGGTTGCTTCATAGCTAGTGGATGCAGAGGATATAGGTGGGGTAGGTCTAGTATAGGGTTGTGGGTTTGATCCCTCTAGTACATAGTTGTATGACACCATGAAAACATTGGACTAACATGGTGTGGTAACTACTAGAGGGGGTATGAAGTATGCACTTAACAGGATAGAGTATTTATTAACTCTTGGGCTATTTTCATCAATGGGAGTAATGGTTTGGACCCCTCCTAAGGAAGAAACCACATTTTCATGATGAAGTTAGGTCTGAGGGTCATGGTATGTCAATTGATCAATGGTGACAAGTTTCCCATTATGGGGGAAAATCATCTTTCTAAAAACTAATGTGACCACGACCGTCATGGAATACATGAAGATACATCCTAACAAGAAGTTGTAATTCAAAGGGGCATCTATGACCTCAACATCGAATTTAACTTCTTTTCCCCCTAGATTGATGAAAAAATTATGGTAAATTCCTTGGGGTTTTGAAAGTTGACCATCGTACGATTAGAAGGAGATCATATATGGGATGAGGGTGGGGGAACCTATCTACTGCTAGACTTGAGAAGACATGAATCATGTTGATGTGTATTCATCAACAATACACTAATGTGTGTTTTATTTGTTGATGGTCATGGGGACCTGGAAGGAAATAGAAGAGGGAAAGTTCAAGGGTTTCACTTGATCACTATCTAAGGTGATCACACGATCAGATGAGGGATAAATGGATCCTAAGGCACCAAGAAAATCCTTTTTTGTTTGGGGCACCTCTGAATGACCTCAAGGGTTGATGTGTCACCAAGGGCCTCGTACAAGTCATCGCCAATGCTATAATGATGGGATTCCTTCTGTAATATACTAGATATAAAAAGTATGCAGAACATAAATAAAATGATAGAAATGGCATAATAACAACAATATAACCGGAACAATCACCACAATAACACTGAAATGATATAAGAATAACAACATAAATAGAACTTTGATTCTGAGAGAAATGTTCATGGGCCTCTTCGAGGGGGAAACCTCCAGTCGAGAAGAGCTCTATTACAATAATATCCAAGCTAGGGTTCTCATACCCTCAACTCCTATTTATACTAAATATGTCTATCAAAAGAATCATCTAGAGGAAGATCCTTCTAGAAGCGGAAGATTCTATTAGGTCTTCTTACATTCAACTTATTCTATTTTATTGAAAGGCCTTATTAATATTGACCTTTATTACATCCGAATATATTGTTCTACCTATGTGCGGGTTAGGACCCTAAAATGTCCACCCCCTTAAAAAAAACCTTGTCCTCAAGGCCTGAGATGTGGAAATTGTTGCAGAATGGTAGTTGGTTACCAAGTGGCATCTGCTGGAGTTGTATCTTTCCACTGGACTAACACTTCCTTGATGCTTCTCTGATGCAGGTGATGCTCACGCTGGTCCAAAACTGCTTGTGGTTGTATCCAAATGGATTCTTCTTCGTCTAACTCGGGAAGGTTGGTTTGAATTTTCCACTTAGTGCCAATCACCTTCTTTAAGCATGAAACATGAAAAACATGATGTGTCTTAGAATGACAAAGAAAAGATAATTGATAGGCCACCTGTCCCACATGCTTGAGAGCGGTATAAGGACCATAAAACTTGGGCATTGGCTTCTGACAATGCTCGGCCTTGAGGGAATTTTCTTGTAAGGTTGCAGTTGAAGAAACACTTAATCCCCTTCTGCAAATTGACGTTCAGAGCGACCTTGATCGGCTTGTTGCTTCATGTGATTTTGTGCCATGACCAAGTTCTCTTTGAGGGTACGGAGAATAGCCTCTCGAACTGTAAGTGTTTGGTCAACCGCCTGGACCTTTGAGACACCCAGTAAGTATGAGAGAACTGAAGGTGGATTTTTTCCATATACCACTTCAAAAGGTGTCATGTGTGTAGTTGTATGGTATGAACTGTTGTACCACCATTTAGCTAAGGGTAACCATTGAACCCAATGATTTTTCTTTCTAAGGAAAAACACCTCAAATATGTTTCCAAACACTTGTTGACAACTTCCTTTTGACCATCAGTCTTGGGATGATAAGTTGTGATGAGATGCAATTCGGTGCCTTGTAGCTTGAACAGTTCTTGCCAGAAATTGCTGGGGAAATTTGGGTCACGATCGGAAACAATAGAATGTGGCATGCCATGAAGCTTGAATACCTGATCCATGAAACATTGAGCCACAGTGGATGTTGTAAATGGTTGTTGAAGAGCACAGAAATGAGCATAATGGGAAAGGTGATCAACGACCACCATGATGACTGATTTATTTCCTGATTTGGGTAAGCCTGTAATAAAATACATAGAGATATCCCTCCAAATAGCAGGTGGAATCGGAAGCGGTTGTAGTCTACCCGGAGATTTGACTGTTTCTCCCTTGTTGCGTTGGCACACATCACATTCAATGAAAAAATTACGAATGTATTGTTTCATACCTTCCCATAAAAAAGAACGTTTGACCCTGTCATAGGTTTTGGTAAACCTGCAGGAGTGCCCAGCTGTGGGTGTAGCATGAAGCTACGAAAGTACAGTGGATTTAAGTTTTAATTGTTTACTTAAATACAAATGACCTTTGTATCAAAGCTCATCATGGAGATAAGAGTACCCTGGGGAATGATCCATCGGATCTTTTAATGACTTATGGTTGAGTTTTAATTTTGCATGCGTTAATTAACCATTGAGAAACTTAGTGAAAGAATGAGGAAAGAAGAGGCATTATGACAGCCTTATATACATTTTCAAATCTGAAATGAAATAATAAACAACAAACCATAACATGCAGATTGATAACGGAGTTCGGCACAACTTTGCCTACGTCTCCAGGCCTTTTTCTTTGTGGGGAGGCGTCTTTATTTCTTCTCAAAAGCTCAAAAGTACATCTTTGTAATGCCAAATGGATACAAGACTGATCTGGTCATGTTCTTCCATATCTTTAGAACCATGCTAAATGGTGGCAGAAAACTACCCATAATTTGTGTTGAGAAGTGGTAGAAAACTACCTAGAATATATGTTGAGCAGTGGCGGAAAAGAGGCCCTTTTCTGTGTTGATCAGTGGCATAAAAGAGGCCAAAAAAGGCATTGGCCAGTGCTGAAAAGAGGGAAAAAAGTGTGTTAGGAAAAATACTCTAAAGACTAGTTGTGGATTTCACTCTAAGGGTTTTCTGATGGGATTTCCAGCACCTGTAACCTACGAAACATAATAGAAAACTATAGAAAGGTAAAAAACCCACAAAAAACTCAATAAAACCCTATGAAAATGTGAGAAAAAATTTGTACCACACACCCACAACCAAAGATCATGAGTAAAACTAAAATATCCAATAGATTTTCCATTCTACTGGTGCAAGTTTACAACAAGGGTAAGAAGATCTACAAACTTTTTGGTTGTTTCAAAGTCACAGAAAAAAGTGGGTGAGAAACCCAAAAATCATAGTTCTTTATTAATTAAATGTCTTCATATCTATGTTATTCAAAAATAAAAGGACATGAAATATAAAGTATACATGAATAACATGATATATAAAGAATCAATATTATATATATATTGCCTAATAACCAGCGTAAATATAAGCGATACCTGTGAAGAGTGTGATGAAGACAAATATGTCTTGGTGGCTCTTTAATGGGAGGGTTATTCTTTGTTTCCCAGATGTGTGTAAAAATGGCTAGGTGTTCCTTCTTGTCTAAAAGTAACAAATGGGAAATGGAGCTAATATGCAAGATACCAGATATATAAAATATGCAGAACAGAATCAAAATGCTAGAAATAACAGAATAACAGTATAATATCCAGCATAATCTTCACAATACACAGAAATGAT
>CBVK0100525514.1:0-17804 GCA_900067695.1 Picea abies
CTTTCAATTAATTCAATACAGTAATATGTCCCTTTCCCATAAAGATGATGTCACTTTATTACATAATTCCTTGATCATATGTATAGACTAGTCATTGAATATCTTAACTTGTCTTTACTTTGATTGGTTCGTTTTGTTATGATCTGGACAGGACGAGAGCATTGAAGTGAAGCTGGGAACAACATAGATCTAAGGAAAGCGGTCATAAGGTATGTCCATAGCCCTTATCTCTTAGTTCATTGAATTGGCTAGATCTAGGGAAAGTGTATTATTCTGTCCTGTTTTGTTCTAGATACCAGGTGGATCTAGGGAGGTCGGTTTGTGTCCGCACTCACGGACTTATCCTATAACACTCATCTCTCCTTGCAAACTGTCCAATTCATGTCTTCTTCTTTAGTGCCTAACAAGAGACACCTCTGGACTACTAAAGGAGTATTTAGATTCATAATACCTTCTTGTTGAGTAAGGAGGTGAGTGGTTTCTATGAGTTCTGCTAGCACTTATTCAATAATCAACTCTCCTATGGTTATATCTTATTTCATGATACCTACTAGACCAATAAGCAAGGATGTCAACCTTCCTTAGAGAGTGCACAGAAGAGTACAAGTTGTCCCAAGAAAGCAAGGAAAGAAGAAGCAATGCTATGCTAGTTTTCTGATAGTTGTCAACAGCATTCAGTCTGTTATTGTAATAAATAATTCGCCAGTCTAAGTAAATAATGGAGATGTCTATTTTAATTAATATTCAGTTTGTCAGTAAATAGTGAGGTAAATTTCTCTTGCCAATCTGATTGCGCAGAGAATTGAAGAAGAATAAAGAAGAATTTACCATTTGTAAAAGATGACATTGATTGTTTAAGAAGGGAGATAATCCTCTAATATGATTGATGAATTTTTTTGGAATCATGAGTTATTCATTTTTCTTGTTTAACAATAAATTTCATTTTTGTCAGACGAATTAAGAGAACTACATTGCATTTATGTTTTTGTTGTTAGTTGTGGGTTGAGAGAAAAAGAGAGTGCACCAAAGGAGATGGTGCACATCTTTGGTTAGGTTAATCGCATCAGCAAGATGTTTCTTTGTTTCCATTGATGTACAATGTAGAGAGTAGGCAAGGCATCTATCTCCAGCAAGAGCATATTTCTCTTCTTCCTGGTGCGTAAATATTACAATTCACCTAGTCTATTGAGGGCCTCCTTTTATTTTCTACCTCATAGCGTAGCTCCAGCGAAAATGAGTTCTATTGTGCAAGAATCCCACACACACAGTGAGATAAATTGGTATCAGAGTGTGTTATGTCCTTGGGATGAAAGAACTTCATCCACCATGTTCAAAAAAAAAATTGGGCCTTCATGCTTAGTATACTGCTTTTTATTAGAGCGTGCATTTCACCCTTCTCAGGGATTCTTTCACACCCTCCTTAGGTTCTATTTCAGGATTCCAACCATTCCACCTCGAGTAGAATCCCCTAGTGAAGAATCCAGTGCAGACACATCAAGCATAGTGGTAGATTTGACACTGGCTCTCCAAGAAATGATTCGACTTCAAGAAAAAAGACCTCCAACGACCATGCAGTTGGACACACATTTTAAATTACCCAAGTTCATCATCCAAAGGAATGGTGAGATCATGGATTTATGGATCCGTGGCCTCTCCACTTATTTCAAAACCTCACCTGAGATAGAGGAGGCTACCAAATTGCAAATATCCAGCATCCAAGTCAAAGGAATCGTCCAAACTTGGTGGGACACACAATTGAACAATGTGAAGTTGATCGTCAAGCTCAGTACTATGTCCCCGAAAAATGGCCACATTACTTCATGGGATTTTTTTTGTCAGGCCTTGAGAGAACACTTCTACCCTTTAGGCTACCTTCAAAATTTACTCGCAAAGTGGTTACAACTCCGTCAAATTTACAATCAGTCAGTTCAAGGCCACATCAATGTATTTTAGAAGTTATGCATCCAACTCCAAATCAACGAACCATATGAGGTATTAATAATTAAGCTCAATTATGGTTTAGTGTTACCTCTCTAGAAGGAGGTAGATATTTTTGAAAATCCTTCTCTGGAAAAGGATTTCTTATGGGCCTTGGCCATAGAAAGAAAGCTAACTCCATGCTCCAGACTCCCCACTTATCATACCTCCAGTTCTACTCCACCAAATCCCCAAACGTAACCTCACTTAGCTTCTTCCTCCACATCCAAAAATGCAGTATAGTGTACCTTTCACAAAACCAACTCCAACCATTCTACGAAATCTTGCGTGCTTAAACATTTCTGCAACACTAACACCTTGATGGTCGAGGTCAATTCAACCTATTTGATCAAACTCCTAGATACAATTTCCCTTGACAACCCCACCGAAGCCGACCCCTCTCTCATTCTCATGACCAAACCCAAACCTGATCTCCATAATATTCCCCTCTTCAGTCACAAATACCAAATCAAAACCAAACTAGCCAGTCTCATTCTCGACAATGGAACTCAAAAGAATCTCATATCACAAGATTTACTCCAACATTTGGAACTCCTCACAACCCCACTCTTAGATCCTTATCATCTTGGATGGTTCCAAAAGGGAGGTCCTTTCATCATTATTTCTCGATGTTGTGTGGTCACGTTCGTCATTGGTTCATTCCATGACACTGTTACTTGCGATGTCTCCCCATTATACTGTGTTGATCTCCTTCTCAGTATTCCTTACCAACAGGACCAAAAAGTAGTGTATCATGCTAAAAATCGTCATTACCATCTTAAACAAGATGGGCACACCTATGTCCTTACTTCATTCACTATCACGTCACCACCACTGTGAACTAATACCACAACCACTCTTTGTGTTTAATCTAACCTATTAAACCTGATAACCTTACTAACGCTCCCCCCCCCCAGAGTTTTTCCACTACTACATTAATTTGTAGATGTGTTTCACCCACCCACTAAACTCCCACCATCCCAGTACATTTCACATTCCATCAATATGATCCCAGGCGCAACTCCACCCAATGCACTTGCCTATCGCCTAGCTCCCAAGGAGGCCATTGAAACAAAATGACCTATCGGAAAACTCCTTGAATCCAGACACATTCAACCTTCCTATTCCCCTTGTTCCTCACTAGCCTTCATTATTCCCAAGAAAGACACTTTAGAATGGTTTCTTGTTACTGATTATAGAGCCTTGAACAAATCCACCATTAAAAACCAATATCCCCTACCCCAAATCAAAGATCTCCTCAACCATATGCAAGGGGATTCTTTCTTCACAAAGATGGATATGAATTCTAGATATCATCAACTGTGTATGAAATTGAGTGATATATGGAAAACAAATTTCAAGACTAAGTTTGGTCTTTATGAATGGTTGGTCATGCCTTTTGGCTTGACCAATGCACTGGCCACATTCATGTGGCTCATCTACAACATTTTTCGGCCACATATCAGTAAGTTCATTGTTATTTATCTTGACGATATTATGGTTTTCAACAACTCATGGGAGAAACACATATAACATGTGCACACAGTCTTGGCATTCCTTAGACAACATCAAATGCAAGTGAAAGAGAAAAAGTCCTATTTTTCCCAAAGGTCGATGCAATATTTAGGATTCATTGTGGACTCTACATGTGTACACCCAAATCCCACATGGGTGCAAGAAATTTATGAATGGCCAACGCCAACCTCTATCCAACTTCTCAAAACGTTTATGGGAGGAATCATTGTATACCGCAAATTTGTCTACCATTTCTCACATTTGGCTCGTCCATTGCATCAATTTACAGACAAGGAAAATTTTATATGATCTCTTGATGTCCAACACCACTTTGATAACTTGAAGCAAGCCTTATGCTCTATGCCAATCCTCCGCTTTCTAGACTTGATACAACCATTTGAAATTGAGTCAGACGCTTCTCAATTTGCGATTGGTGTTGTAATTAAACATGGAGGTCATCCTATAGCCTACCATTCAGAGATAGTATCGACAACAAAGCTCAACTATAATTCTTATGAAAAATAATTTTACATCTTTTTCCAAGCGCTGAAGCAATGGAACTATTATATTATGGGAAAACATACCATCCTACACACAGATCATCATCCTCTCATGTTCATCAATTCACAGAATAAGATACAGGACTATTAATTGATCATCCTCGATACCTCGAGATCTGAATGGTTCAACCACTTTCATTCTCAACCATAGACTTAAACCTCTTGAAAACTTCAAAGGCTTCAGATTTCTGCTTCAGCAAATAAAACCAAGTCTTCTTATTGAAATCATCAATAAAAGTCATAAAATAAACACTACCATTCAAAGAAGGTGTTTGCATAGTTCCACACAAATCCGTGTGGACAATTTCCAATGGATATTTTTCTCTGTAGGAAACACCTTAAACAAATTTCTCTCTGTGATGCTTCCCAAGTATACAACTCTCACAAGAGATTGCAGGCTACCAGATACAGGGCAACCCCTTTACCATGTGCTTCTTCTGTAATAGATCTAAGCCACCAAAATGTAAATGACCATATCTCAAATCCCATGACCAAGATTCATCTAAACTTCCATCTTTATAAGCATTCAAAGAACCACTCAAATCATTTCTGATAACAAGTGGAAACATTCTATTCTTGGTCATCTCTACTCTTACAATCAACTGTTTGCTGGGTAATTTATCATAGATTGTACATACCTTGTTCTTGAAGAACACTCTGTACTTTTTCTCCAACAACTGTCCAACACTAATAAGATTGCATTTTAAACCAGACACATAATAAACATCGTCAATATTTCTTCTCTGATTATTCTTAGCGTAAAATGGAAATACACCTTTACCATTAACTGTAACCTTACAGTCATTTCCTAGTTTTACTTCAGACTGAATACTTGTATCAATAGAAGAAAATAAATCTTTATTACCAGTCATATGGTTACTGCAACCACTATCCAAAAACCAAATATCATTAGCACTTTCCTGAGTGACATTACATGTCAGGAACACAAGATTTTGATTATACTCAGACTCATTTGTTATATGTGCAGACTTCTTTCCAGCATCTGCCAGCTTCTTCCAACATTTATTAGAAAAATGCCCATACTTCTTACAATAATAACATTGTACTTTGGATTTATCATACCTCTAATTTTCTTGCTGCCAGGGTTTGTTGTTGCTCCCTCTTAAATTATGAAGATTTTGTTGGGACTTCTCCTTAGACACTGATTCAGTTCTGTTGTCCCTTCGACCAGAAAATCGACCTCTTCTTCCATGATTATAAAACCTTCCTCTGCCTCTTCGTATGGTAACATGCAGTTGGGATTTGAAAGCATTCTCCATTGATCCTTCTTCATATCTACATATCCTAGATTCATGAGCAAAAAGAGAACCAGTTGATTCATCAATTTTCATTTGACTTAAATCTTTAAATTCCTCTATGGGTACAACAACAGGTTCAAAATTCTTGGGTAAACTTCTTATCACTTTTTCAATAACTCTCTTATTCTCAACATCATCTCCATACTGCCTAAGCTAGTTCACAACATTCATCACTTGAGTCATGAAAGTATGAACACTTTCATTATCCTTCATCTTCATATTTTTGAAGTCCCTTATCAAGTTCTGCAACTTGACCATCTTCACCTTGGACACACCTTGATAACACATTTCAAGAATGTCCCAAGCCATCTTCGAAGATGCAGCACTAGAAATATTCGTAAAAATGGATTCATTTAATCCTTTCTAGATTAATCCAAGAGATTTCTTATCCTTTTTCCTATTTTCCTTCAGCAAAACATGGTCATCATTTGAGAGATCCAGTTCTCTTGCTGCATCGGCTGGCTCAACATAACCATCAATGACGTAAGTCCATAAATCCTGAGAACGCAAAATCATCCTCATTCTAATATACCAAGAGTCATATGACTTCTCGCTCAGTACATGAAACTGAACCTGAGAAGAACTACAACTAGACGCAGCCATTTATATAAAAATTTGAAAGAAATCAAATAAACCTTCATGCAGGAAAAACAAGAAAGTGAAATTGGGCACCAACAGAAACTATCTGCACTGAATTGAGCAAATAGCAGGATGGACCGTTGGCTTTGATCCCAAATGTGAAAAATGGAGGTCAATCAGGGATTGGGTTTCGACATTTACAAATTCTCGATAGAAAAACATAATACAACATTGATTGTTGAATCATGAAATGCAATCAAGCTATGGGCCTGACACTTCGAGTTTCAGGGTTTGTAAACACCCAATGCAAAAACAAAACAAAACTACAATTGTCGAATTGTGAAACGTGAATAGTTTGTAGGCCCAGAACTTTGGGTTTCGACGTTTGGAAGGTGAGAGGCTCTATTACACAAGCTGGTGGATGTCCCGAAAGAGAAAACCACGAATCTCTATGCTCCAAATTAATGTGAGACCAGGTTTGAAATCAGAAGAACCAAGTAATTACTGTGTTTTCTCAAAACAAATCTTATCAAGAAATAAAACGATTTTACAAACTCAATGAAAAACAAAATATAAATGGAGATAATACCTCTGAATGCACAATCAAGACTTCGATTCAAAATGTAATGTTTCAGATCAACAGATTACAATCCGTTCTGGTATTTATACAAAAAACTAACATTAATTCCCTAATTCAAAAATTGCCCCTTTGATCTTAGAAAATATTTAAATGAGGTGGTGATGGTGTCTCATGGCCTGCAAAGGTTAAGGCATCCACCGCTTGAGCTATCAGTAAATCGGTGCTTAATCCTCGAGTATTAAATATGTTCAATGTTTATTAATTGATGAACATGGATATTTATCAATTCACAATAAGATACAGGACTATTAATTAATTGTTCATCATCCTTTATTAATTGATATTTAATAAAGCATCCACCGCTTGAGCTATCAGACTTAGAGACCAGATGTTTATTATATTCAGGTTATCCTTTATGCTCGTTAGCAGTTATTTTAGTTCTTTCAGTGCTTCCATTTCACAGTGGAAAGATGTGTGATATTGCTTGCCTCCCTTCCTTTTTGAATTCTTGAGCACACACAACTATCCAAGCTACTCTTGCCTTCATACAAATTCTTTACCAACTTCATCAGTAAGAAAATGGTGAGCAAAGGTATGTGAATATGTTATTTTCTGGACCGAACAACCGTAAGTGAATTGACAAATCAAGACAACGAAATTTCATGCAAAACTCCTAACAACATCACCGGTTCTTGAGTGACCATTTCTCTTCTTCCAAACTCTCTAAAATGATCTTTCATTATATGTGTCACATAGTCAGATTAGAAACAATATTACACCAACACTCTCACATGTTCTATGAATCTTCTAATTGCTTCCTGATTAATCCACATTATAGAAAAAACATTTAAAAGGCAATAAAAAAAATCAAAAGACAATAACAAAAATCAAGTATGTATAAATATAGATGACCATTGTTTACTTGAGAGATTTAACTGAAAAATTATGTAGACCTTAGAGACCAAGCTTCAATCCCCTCTAACAATGAGATGGCATGGGAATGAATTTACATGACTTCAATCTTGACAGGATTCATGGCCACCGTGCATATGAAGCCACCATGTCTCCAACTTACATGAGTGGAAAAAAACACATGCACACAGAGTTAGATTTGGTTAGAATTTGAACCATAAATTTAACTCTCACCATGGACACTTTGGATTGAATATTTTTAAATTATTCGGCAATCCTAGAAATAATGGGTAGGTTTAGACATCTCGTGGGTAGGTTTGGGCACTTTTATGGTTTTTTTGAACTTCACAACTTTGTTAGTTGGTTACACTCTAATCTAATTTTTAATAGTTAACTTTATCCATCTTCAAAACCTAAGGCAACACTATACTATTAAGGCAACACTATACTATTATAGGGCTGCTTCACTTTGATTTCCTTATAGTTCTATGTGTCAATCAAATTTTCACAGAAATAAGCAAAGACACTTAAAATTTATAGGCATAATTGGAACATGAAAATGCAATGAAACTCTACTCAAATATAAAGTGCCATGATCACAACCCATTATATGTAAATTAAATAACTACTTATTGATACCGCACATGACATTGACTATCTACCAATCAAAGATTGGAATAGTGGAATCGAATTTCACCGATAATTGTCCATCTGAGACTCCCTCTAGAAGATCAATCACAAAAAAATTTCATCTCAATTATAGGCATGGGTTTCCAATACATGTATAATGTGTGCTGTGATGTGACGATGTTCGCATTTTCTGTAAACTATAGATATGAATCTTTTCTATATGTTTTATGCATCAGATGACATTATCCATTTTCCTTCACACACTGGAGTTTTGAATGTATGGACAACTGTTGCAATCCATACCATTCATATGTGTAAAACTAATTAGAATCCAGAAGGAAATAACAAACAAATACGAACCGACAAACACATCTGCCGAACGATGTAATGCCATGATAATGTGGACATGGCTTCAAACATCAAGTGATTTGTAGAGGCAGTCCGCATTATGCTCTTCTGGTTCACACTAACCCATTTTGGTTTCAATGTCTGACAAAACATCATGCTTAATATTCCCTTAGTTTTTTTTAAATCAAATTAGTGAACACCAAAACCAATTTGATCTTCTTAAATTTTGAATATATGTAATACCTCTGAGTTTAATGGGTTTTAATTGTTTTTTATTCCATTATAAACAAGGATTTTTGCAAAGCAACTTAGTCCCTACATATTAAGGTACAACTGCAATGATATTTCATCCATATAGCACGATTTGAGTATATATATTGTGTGTTTCACAGATGGCTTTGATTTTGGTTTGATTTGTTTCCCTGTGAAAACTTTTGCTTGGGGCATTTGCCTTGGAATTTAATTAACACTTTGCAAACTTGCTATGCAAATAAAAATAACTAATGCTACACTTGTATGTAAACTTTTCATCCAAATAAAGTTAAAATAATTAACACTTTGTGAAATAAAGTTAAAATAATTAACACTTTGTGAACTTGCCATTAAAATAATTAACACTTTGCAAAATTGTCATCCAAAAATCTTGTTGTTGTCCCTTAATATGCATAATATGCAGGCACTAAGTTTCTTTGCAAGAACCCTTATTTATAATATATTTTTCATGCTTTGCAATGATTTATTTATTGCTTCATGGTCAAGGCTAGTCTATATCTTGAAAACTCTATTAACATGTGCAATTTTTGCTTAATACTTTATAATATATTATGAAATTGATTTCATGCACATGAATGCAAATTCAATTTTTTAACTTTTAAGGAATAATAATGTTTTTTAACAAAATTTTTGAAATCAATGATTTCAAAACTTATGAAAATTCAACTTGTTTTAACTTCCCAATACTAATTAAAAAATCCCCGGATGGGGTGACATGTAGCACCCAAGTGCCACGTCCCACAAGGCCTGGCCAAGCCATAAATAAGGATGTTCGGCTCCCATCCCCTCGACATTAAGAATGGGAGCCTGACATTACTAGAAGCCAACAACTATGGGACCTTTCACTCGCGCAAACAACCAGACAACCATCAAATTCAATGTTAGGGAGGCAGTTATGAAATTCATCCCGTCGCACCTTCTGGTTTTTATCCACCTTTGCCTCTGCCTTACTCATTTCTTTTTTGGCCCGCACCAGATTAGCAGTCTAGCGCTTGGGAGAAACCATTGTTGCATCCACTGTAAATTCACCATTAGCTTCTTCCTCATAATGTCCCAAGACCATGGAAATCTGCGTCATGACCCAGCCTGGTACACCATGGCTGCAAGGTAGAAATGACTACAAAAACTTGAGAGGGCACTCTAAATTGCTCGCACCCAGAAATCCTGGCTTACTCAGAGCGTCAATAGAGAAAGCATGGCTTGGTCGCCTCCAGCAGTTTTTATGGAAGAAGTCATCCTGAAAGAGGCCATCTATCTCCCTTCAGCGAATACGCTCCTCACGGTGCTAGAGCCTCCAATTATCGTCATTGAGGATGAAATTTGGGCACGTATAAGTAACATGGCTTCACCAGTGGAGGATTTCCCTATTTGTTACATTGAGGAGGAAATCTCAGACGAGTACCTTCAAATGGCTCAGGAGGACTTACTCTTGGAGGGGCTCGCTCCACTCACAGTCTTAGAGCACGAACCAGGGAGCACAGGGACAAGAGAAGAGGGCAGGGTTGAGGAGCGAAGCGTGACAAAATGACACCTAGAGGACACACACGATGGATGGAACGTGGGCTACAACAAAGGATGGATGCATGACAAAGGAGGGTGGCATGGTCCTCGCACAACTTCCTATTCCAACACCCTTGGATCAGTGGCGTGTCCCTCCACCCTTCTTCCACTCGAAACAACTCAATTTGGTGCTCGATTTGAGGTGCCAGATGGCTGACCAGGCCTATTGTGGAGCACTCATGAGCTAACGCATGGATATGCTCTATGAGGATTTCTCTGACGCGTCAACAAAGAAAAGATGTCTGACCTGCGTGAGACTCTATGCCCTGCCATCTCAGAACGAGATGCCCAGTGAAGACCCCAACAATGAAAACCACAATGGGTAATAGCGTGGCTATATTTTCCCTCTGGTTTTGGTTAGTTTCTCAACTCCAGTTAGGGCTTATGTCTGTTAAGACTCCTGTTTTATGTTCAGTTTCTTTTCCAGTTTCAGTTGTCATGGACAATTCCGCAGATTATGGACCCCCACTTATCGTAGTTTCCTTCAGGCAGGGCGGATGGCGGTCTGCCTCTTTTGACATGGTCATCCAGGGCTTCCAACCGTTCTGATTTCCTCTTTTTGGCAGAACAATTGACAGCCCAAGGATATTTATTATGATATAATATAAATATCCACTCTCTTTTTTACTTTAAAAAAAAAGAAATAATCATGACAAAACATATGCTTTGGTGTAATAAAAACTTCTTAAATATTAAATATCACTAACTTGTCAATATGACAACGCACTTGAACCTCTATCATGAGTCAAAATATCATGTGTCTAATTCTTTAATAGACATATACAACAATAAAATTTTGAATAGACATACGATAATAAAATTTACATTTATTCTCTAGTTTGTCCATTGTCTTTAGCTCAAGTAGAAAATGAGGAGAAACTCGATCCTATTAAATTTGGGGTATAAATAATTAGAAAACGATTATTGAACTTTGTAATTTAATAATAATAATTTTCTTTATATTGAGTTTTTTTTTAATAATAATTTTCTTTATATTGAGTTTTTTTTTAAGAATAGTTTTATTAGTGTTACATATTCTATGGTTTTGATTTCTTTGTATATGGGTTGTTTGCAAATAATTATAACTATCATACTCCCTACATGAGTGAATGAAAATGAAGTAATTTTAGGTTATTCTTACTTTAATAAAGATAAAAAATATTGTAATTAGAATTAACTTTTTTCATTTTACTTGAATGATGATTCAACAAAAGAAATAGTCTTATTCAACAAAAGAAATAGTCTTAACAACAATCAAAAATGAAATTATGAATTTATCATTTTATTTTACCATTTTATTAATACAAAGAAAGAGTCGATTGTCAGCAAGTTGTAAGCCCAAAAAAATATAGGGTTTTTCTCTCTTAATACTTTAAAAAAAATTTCATTATCATCATTCAAGTCTTATTCTTATTGATGAATTATATAGTATTATGCCATATGTATAATGATATCGAGTTGATCTTTTCTACCATGTTTATTTTAAGTGAGAGCTTGATATCATGCTTAAGAGGCTAGATTTTCCAAGTGTCGATCATGTGTTGAATATTGTTCTATCATTTTTCTATAAATTATTTTTAAGATTAACATACTTCAACAAGGAGATGTGTTTCCTTACCATGTAACCTATGATTTATTATTTTAATAAATCAAAATCAACAAATACCCATTATAACCTTGATATAAAAATAAATCTAATTAATTATTCCTTGTGAGAAAGAAAATACTTAACTTCACACTATGTAATAAAATCGATATTTTTTAATTTGTTATAGGTTTTTATTCCATGGAATCAACATGTATTGGACAAAACAACAAGTTTATGTCAATCCGTCCACTTAGTTTATTCCCTATAAAAGTAAGCCTAAGTGTCTAGCAATGCTATTTATAAAGCCATAATGGAATGAGAAGCGTAGCTACGTAGTGGTTTTGGCTTCTTTTAAGTTGCAATAAAGATATGTGTTATTCCTTGCTTTCATGAGAAAAAAATGATTTTCTTCCATAGCTATCTACGCAACTTGTAACTACATTCATAAATTACTATGGATAGCTTCTCAAATGGTTTCGATGTGATTAGAAATAGAGCAGCAGGCTAAGAAAAAAAAACATCTTGGCCATAGTCAACACATTGCAGAATTGCAGACTGTAGGGGTTGGTTTTCTACCCCAAGGGAAGAAATATAATATTGGTAATGTATAATAATAGATTTAAAAAAAAAATGATTTTTCAAAGATAATGACAAGAACAAATAATTCACATTAAGAAAATCCTAACATAAATTGAAAATAGTTAAGGATATAGCGTAAATCCTAACAGAATTTGGCAGCTTTCTTAACCCGTTTAGGGAAGTGATATGACCTAATATTTAATAGGCCATATTATCCCTAAATAGAGGAAAGAAACACATAACACATTTTTTCATAGTTCTGATCCAAATCTGGTGAAAAGATTAAATGACATGAGAATGAAAATATTTTCAAGAAAAACAATGTGCAATAAACAACAATGTTAATTAAAAGAAAACAAAATATGGACTTGAAGTGTTCCCTTGCAATGGTTTCATCTAAGGAAAAATTTCTAGTAAGGAACTCCATCGGTTGATAGTCGATCAACAAAATAAAATGTTTTGTCACAATATTTGCAATGGTTTCATCTAAGGCAAAATTTCGAGTAAGGAACTCCATCGGTTGATAGTCGATCCACAAAATAAATTGTTTTGTCACAATATTTAAAATTCTATTGCATTTTGGTCAAGGCCATAGCCAATTTAAGAATTTTTTATTGTAAAATAACGGTCCTTGAGACCCCACATTCTAAATAATTGTGAAAATATTTTTACCACAGAAATCAATGATCTTTATCTCAAAATGATACTTTTTGAAACACTTTTAAGGCATAACTATAAGATTCAAGTTCTTCTCCATTTTAACAAAACATAAAAAAACATTTCATTGCATTAATACACAAATTTTGTCTCAAGACAACTTACTTCACCCAACAAGACCTCATTAAAATAATTGCTTTATGAAAATAATTGCTTTATGAAATGAGTTTGGTTGATATTGTTTTGCAAACTATTTCAAATTCAATAATGAATATAACTATGCATTGACACAATGGGATATACAATATAAATATATAATTTTGTATATCAATTACTAAGTCATTGACAAATGCATAATTCATAAATTGTGGAATGGCGATATGGAAAAGAGTGTAAGAATACTTCTAGGCATATGCGTTGACTAGTGTTTTACGAAAAATACTGGAAAGATGTTGCCATGTGTATACTACCCTATTTGTAGCCACCCAGAGTGCTATAATGGTATGGATAAATACAAAGAATGCATGATATAGGGATGAAACGAGCCTTGCATGCAACATAAGTAACAAGTATTATATCTTTCAATTTCTCTATTCTTTGTTTCTTCCTTAACATCCATGAACATTCCATATTCATATGATAAAATTGGTCTCCAAATTATTGTTTTTGACAATGGTCAACATATGTTCTTATAAGTGATGGAGGTTAGAGGCCTAGCAGAGAATGATAAATATGGATAGCATCTCAATTAATTTTGATTTCCAAGTGCAAATGAGGCCCAACAAATTGACATCCTGGTTGTGTTTCTCTATGCTCTAGATGTATGTAGTCACTGATATTTCCAGGAACATGATATTTGATATATATGAGGCCATGGGGATCTCAACCCCATGGAAGCCTGTAATTTCCTTTTCCAAATGATCTCTCCTGAAGATTGACATAATAGCCTAAAGTGATTCCCATAGGCTATAGTCGGTGGAAAAAGAGGATTAATTAATTATTTAATGTCATCGAAGAAAAAAGTAACATTTTTAAAAGTGACATTGAGTAATTAATTAAAATGTGTTTTTAAATGAATTAAGTTTATAAAGTCACTTTACTTTATTAAACGCATAAAAGGGTACAAAAGGGTCAACAAAGAAATAAAAGGAGAATGATGTGTCCTCTGTCATTATGCATTGGTTATTTTCCAAAAACGAAATTGAGAGAGATCTTATGGCTTTGGCTCTCGGGATGAAAACCCTAGATATTTTAAATATTGGTTTTGGTGGTGAGACTATCCACCTTATCTTGTCATTGAGAGGATATCATCTAGATATTCTTATTGTGTTTCTTCGTGATGGAGCTCAAATTATTGTAGTTGAGATTTCTTTTTCAATGGCAGAGTTATTTTCATTGTAGTTGAGTTTTCTTATTTGGCGGTGGAATTTTGATGTGTGTGGGCCAAATTCCTTTTGAGGAGGCCAAGTCTGGTTAAGGAAAGTCGACCTAAGCATGTGGGATATATTTCTAAAGCTTTGGGGTGATTCTATTTGTTGGGAGAATTTCTTGGATAAAGAGGTTGAGTTATGGTCTTTATCTTCCATTGTGGGATGAATATCTCTCTATTAGGAGAAATCTCATCCTATTGGGAATAGATATGGAATATGGGAAAAATTTTGTTTACCTTTAGTCAAGGATATTGTTGTGCAACGAGTATCTATTGTGTTGGGTGCATCATTTAAGCAAGGGGCCAAATATAGAATAGTGTGGGGTGAGTTTACTACGAAAACATATAGTATATGTCGCTTGGTCATATTTTGTTTGGCTATATTTCAACTGGAGTGTGGAGGGTCAAGCCATTTATGTGGGAAAAGATATCTTAAAGTTGGGATGAGTTCTTCCTCATATAAATTTTGTCTCATTGTCTAACTAGCGGTTGTGTACAACCTACTTCTATAGGCCTATCTAGTTACCCTTTAGTGCTACACATATCATTAATTTACAAACAAATCAAGTTTGAACGGGGAATTTGCACCACTTGCAGTTGTTCTTATATTGTTGTTGGGATGTGATTTGGTACTTCTAGAAGGGCCATTTGAAAGGGGATTTGTAAAGTACCCCAAATTTTCCAAATAATTTTTATTTTTTTTAGGGGATATTAAGTTCCTTGACTCTTCAACATTTGATTGTGACACAGACATAATCCATTAGACATATATTTATTCCTTTATTGTATGCATAGCATAGTTATCGCCATAAACTGTCATAAAGTCTATCCATAATCTTAACATTAGCCATAACAATATGCATTATTTATCTTACAGACTTTCATGTGGATACCTCAACACTTTACTCTCCATATAAATATATATATATTAGCATATAAACTATCCTATGGATTCCATACTCTAACAATATCCACATCAAAAATAAAAAATAAATAAATAAATAAAAAATAAACTATATATATATATATATATAGTTTACCATATGACATGTGACATGGATACTATACACTAACACTATCCATAATTAATCGTTTAACATATAACACTAACACTAATAAAAAATTATCGTTTAATATATAAATTGTTATGTGGATACTATCACAAACATAAGACTTTAGCCTAAATGATAAACCCATCATTTAAGAAACAGATTGTTACATGTTAACAAGGCACTAACACAATCTCCAACGAAATACCTATCATTTAACATATAGATTAAAGTGTGCATACCCTAAAATTATATACTCTTCGTATAGTGTAACTAGCATAACCATAACCAGAATGGTTCGTAACCCTACCCGATTAGTGACATGACTCTGCAATAAATTGGTTTGGAATCTGCTTTTAATGGTGGATGATGGGTCTGGTTTGTAGGCATTTACCTATGGCTATTTCATTAATGGGAGGCTTGTATCCTACCTCCCAAGCTTGACACTTAGGAAATCGCGCCCAATGCAGGGTCGCCATTGTTACACCTCAAAATTACTCACTTCGATAGTGTTTCAAGTGTCGTCATTACTATTGGAAAATGTTTAACAGGTAGTGCATGCTTGTCATTGATGGAAAGTACAACAGTGAAGATGGCATGAGTATAGGAAGAATGTAACATACGGGCATCATAAGTAGTTTGGGAAGACGCTGCAAAACAAGATCGAGAATATCAGAAGAGATAGTGCAAAGGATGGTTGGCATGCTTTATAGGCAGTATGTGCTTATCATTGATGGCAGGATCAGAGTGTGCATTGATGGAAAAACAGGAACAAAGTAAGCTCAGGAGGAATTAGCGCAGAGTCAAATGCAGTGCGTAGGTGTGCACCAGGGATGAGGTTAACTCATGGCTAAAGCTCAAGGGAGATAGCGTACTTAGGATCACAGGTGGATCAAAGGTCGAGGCCTTTGACACTTAGAAATTCTTCCAAGTAAGGAGGATGCGTAAGCTTGGAGGAGAAGCGTCAGTGATCGTTGGATTCCATCCCGAATTCCCGATGACCGTCAGATCTCAATGTAGACAAGAGGAGCACGCAGATATGGAGGATAGATCTCGAGCATTAGATCCGAGCACAGGGTTTGACCACCATTGGATCAAGGAGAACCTGCACGTTCTTTAAAGTGCAAGGAGTAGAGGGCTCACAAAATCCCGAAAGAAGGAGGACCGTCCATCTTCAGGAAGGACACGTGGGGATAGATCATCAATTCATTGACTGGAGAGTCAAAGGAACGATGTTCCCTAACCTCTCGAAATCGTGATATAATCTCAGTCGTCAGATTAAGGTTGAATCTGGACTGTTGATTCCAGTCTATGTCGGAGTTTTGGGGATCGAGAGTTGGAGATGTCAAGTAATATCATCCACAAAAATCCTAATTTCGCGATATGCAAAATCGCGACTTAATCGCAGCCGTTGAATCAAGATCAGATCTGGACCGTTGATCCAACTCCATATCAGAGTTTCGCGAATCACAACATGGAGAGGGAAAAGAAACAATGCAATAAGAATGTTGAAATCGTGATATGTGAAATCACGATTTAATTGCAGCCATTGAATCAAGATTGAACTTGGACCGTTGATCCAAGTCCATTTCGGGGTTTTGAGGATCGAGTGTTGGAGATGTCAAAGAATATTAACATCAAGAATCCCGATATCACGATATGTGAAATTGCGACGTAATTACAACCGTCAGATCAAGATATGATCTAGACCGTTGATATGACTCCATTACAGAGTTTCTTGGATCGGGACTTTGAAGTGACAAAAACACTGAACATCAAGAGTGTCGAAATCGCGATATGCGATACTGCGATTTAATCGCAACCGTCAGATCAAGATGTGATCTGGACCGTCGATCCGACTCACGTCAGCATTCCACATCAACTAGGAACACATGGCACAACCAGGTAATGACAAGTGTCAGACTGATTCAACGTTTCAAGCACATGTAAGTCACGAATTAGAGTGACACGTGGAAATATTCAACACGTGTCAATCCATGTGTGACGTCAACAGATTTACACCACTTCAGAGTTTCAGAAATCGGGAGATGGACAGATGTCGGAGGACAAGGAGGGGCTAAAGGGAACGTGCCTTGTCGCACGGTCAGGTGGAGAACAGACGGCAAGGGGGGGGAGAACGATACAAAAGGTGACATGATAGGAATGGGGCCCTTCGTCAATACCCCACCATTCCAGACCCCCCCCCCCTTTAATTAAAGGCAGAATGGCAAAGGGGGTATGTAATCGCT
>CBVK0100525518.1:0-14520 GCA_900067695.1 Picea abies
ATGCCAGAATGTCGTTTAATGCAACATAATCGTCCTTGTAAAAAAAAAAAAAAATTATAAAAATTTCTGATTTCCTAATATACTTTGTTATATTTAAATAAATTAATTTTTTTAAGGTAGGGATTTGACTTAGTGATCTTTTTACTTGCAATTCACAGCATTCAAGTTAATCTACTAAACTAATAATTTGTTAATTTTGTTTTTATTTTATTTATAGAAATTAATATTTTTTTAATTTTAATTTAATAAAAACTTATAAACTATGAATATTTTAAAATCACTAAAGCTACTCCACTTAATTAGTAATTTGTTAATTTTATTTTTATTATACTTAATTGAATATTTTAAAATAAAGAAATGATAATTTAATTAAAAAAAACATATTTTTAATATAAATATAAATAATAATGAAAACAAATACACTAAACAAATATATATATTATCAAAATATTAACATTATTTTTTTTGTATTCATAACTAAAATCAAAATTAAGTAATTATATCTTTTCAATCAATAATACCTATAAAATGGTAATTTCAAAACTATTAAAATGAAAATATAAAATTTTCATTAATTGTAAAAATTAATTAAGTTATTCATTAAAAAAAAATCATATAAAACTGTGTTTTTTCTATTTGAATTTTGCACTTGATACTCTCTTTACCCACACATTACACACACTTTGCTCTCTACATTACATACACTTTAGTCTTTTTTGCACCTAGTATCTAGTCTTGATTTCCAATATTTGAAGTTCCAACTTCTCTTTATTCCCACCCACATAGTGTTTTGTTAATAAATTGATATAAAATTTAACACACCCACATGTGATTTATTCTTGTTTTGTCAATAAATTTATATAAAATTTCACACACATATATATACACAACTTCTTCTTGTTTTAAGGTTTTCTCTTCATAAGTTCATTGGTCCATTATGTGAAGAAAGCCATAAAACAGGAGAGCATTAATGAGAAAATGAAAAGTAGGTAGCTTTTTAACACCTAAAATTTACATGTTGGCAATTCAGTCAATGTTGGCAGTTTTCTAGCCACAACCAAACTTTCAAATTGAACGTAAAAGGTTTAAAATAGGTAAAAACGTTCAAATTGAACTTAAAATTTCAACACTTCAACACTGGATAGAGTGCATTATATATAAATGTTTGTAAATCAGTACTAATATAAGAGTCATATACACATAATTGTAAAGAGTCGGCATAAGTTATCTTTGAGATGCCTCTTCTTCCTATGCTTGTTGGGAGAGGATTATGGGCTACTTAAAGAGTCCTTAGTTGTATATGACTCATTAGAATAGGATTTAGAGATGGATGGTTCGTATATTCCATATAGAGAGGTTCTTTTTGTACAATGAGACCTTCGGTCTGACTGTCTTCTTGAACTTCTCCTACTCCCATCAGATTTATTAGAGTTTTGTCCAAACTGCAATTTCCTTTGTATCTGTGTTGAACTTTGAAGCATGGTTGTATTACATTGATTTTTATCTTCCTAAGCTTTGATTAGCCTCTCATTATCAAACTCTACAACTTTGAATTCTCACCTTCAAGCCCCTCATGATCTATGCAATATGTAGAGGAGTATAGGTCCGTGAAACTCCAACTCTACATTTCTCCCATATTGATTCTCACCTATGACCTCTACATCATGATAGTAAAGGTTTTGTACATCATGATAACACTTTGCTCAATGCAACTAAAACTAAGAGTCTATATAACTAGATTGTATCAACCTTAATAACTATTGAAGTGTAAGCACAATGCACAACAATAATTCTATTAGTTAACAACAACAATGAAACATCATCTTAACTCTGTTGTATCAACCTTAATAGCTATTGAAGTATAAGCACAATGCACAACAATAATTCTATTAGTTAACAACAACAATGAAACATCATCCTAACATTTATGGTATGATTTTGGAATCTTCCCATCACAATCGAATGCAATCCAATCAAAAACCCTTTTCTAACATTAACTCTTGGGAATTTGGGGTAAAGGAGATAAAATAAAAAAAACTGCAATTTCCATGGATTGCACACTAATTTTTAGCATTTTCACTTATTCGGGATTTGACACCCAAATCCTCAAATCCTCTTTAATGTTGTCCTTGTTAGATGGGTCAAAGACCACATGTAACACTAACACTTGCTACATCGGACTAATTCGAAGCAAGGCCATTGGGCCATTTTGAAATTACCTCAATTGACCCTTTTGAAATAACCCTCGTTGACCCTCTTTCAAATAATGCCGATGATGCCACTAGTTCCAAAATAAGGTCCGACTTTTTGAAATAATTCCCATTGAGTTATTTCTCAAAAGAGGTGTTGTCAATCCACTTCAAATTAGCATTCCATGGTCCACTTTGAATTAGCACTATGCGACCCACTTCGTAACATCCTTGCGGCCCATTCTAAAACTAATCCATCGTGCAAGTATAAAAACACCTTTAGGCCATTTTGAAATATATTTCCATGTCCCATTTTGAAATAACTCACGTGAGCAATGTTATGTTAAATTAAGTTACTTCGACCACTTTTAGAGATTAAGGGTTGATCTCAAACAAGGTATTTCAGGTCAATTTGAAACAAGGGAAATAGTTGCAAAGAAGTTAGTCTCTGCCTCGTTTATATTGCATTTTAAGTGGAGTGTATTTTAAAACATTCATTAAGTATGAAGTTTAAAGAGTATGAGCATCGAAGTATGAGCATGAACTCTCATGACATTTTCATTTAATTACCAAATTTATGCAATTTACTACATAATTGTACAAAGTAAATTATTTGTCCACACATAAAGCTAAAATATATGTTTATAAGTTTTAATTAATTGATTAAATCCACAAGAATTATAATGGGGGGTGTGTGTGTGTGTGTGTGTGTATGACAACAACATAAATTAATAAGAGTATTTTCTAGGATTACATTCAATGTAATTTATTAGTGTAGTAAATACCTAGTCGAATACCAAAATATATTTACTTGTACATTAATGCAATTGCAATTTCATTTTAACAACCTAAGCTAGAAAACATAGGCATGTAGCCTAGGGATTATGTATACACTTAATTTCAATGTCACGTGTCTCATGGGATGCATTATACATGTTAAGATCAACACCTATATCTGGGATCAATCCAAGCGAGGTATTATGAAGGAAGAAATTCCTCTGTGTTAAAGGCATTGCTAGAGAATAATCTTTCTTGATTAGGTACTCGAATCATCACTGAATTCCAAAGCACCTACAAATACAATCTTCAGTTCTCAGCCTGAGCCTCAGCCCTACCCTGTTGCAACTCAAAATTCATAAGAACACATCATCAACACTGTAAATGGTGAAGAAATGGGGATTATGACCTGGGATGCTTCACTTCTACATCCAAACCTTTTACTGTAGCAATGTTGTATTTCAAGTTATATGCAAACTCTAAGGAAATGCTATCATTATATCCTCTGAGACGATCAAAGAATTGTAGCTACCCGACATCTCTAAAACTTCTAGTTATTGTAGCATTATTCCTCAGTTGGGTTGTTTCTGTGGGATCCCTTAGATTCAAGTCTCTTCCCATTGCATTCAATCGGTTATGTAAATCTACGTGGAGAACCTAGTAGCGATATTGTTGTCGAGGGCTAATCAACTCAACAAGGGATATCTATGGTAGAATGGTTGAGAATTGGGTCGAGTGAAGATTGAATAAAAAATCCATTGGCGTCGTCAATTTACCAATATTGGTACCCCGTCCCTCAAATTTTTTCCGTGTATGAAGATTTTTCTTGTATGAGGATTTTTCCAGGTACCCATCAGCGACATTGCTTGTGCCCATTCCTTCAAAATTTCTTCTGCGTGCAGTTGAGAGAATGATGGCATCTACAGCTTCGAACCTGTAGTTGAAAGAATGATGGCATCTGCAGCTCCCTATGGGATCACCTTTAGGAATATCTTGGTCAATTGTCACATTGTACTAAAATTGCCAGAGGTTTTAGTCGGCATTGGAGGGAGATCAAGGATGGGCAAGAATTCATGAGAAAAAGCTCCAAGAGAGAGCAAGCTCCAGTCGTTGGAGATTTCAGATGGGGTGATCATATTTTGAGAGAGTGTCAGCAAAGGGATGATATGACTGACAAGTTTATCAAGTTAGAGAAATTTCTTCCATGACGAAGCAAGGTTAGTAATCTTCTCTATTCTCACATACAGTGATGAATATGTTTTTGCAGAGAACGGGAATTGTCCACAAATGACAAAGCTCAATGATTAGAAATATCAAAAATAATGATGCTACATGTTATATTGGACTATTTTTTACTACAGAAAATATCAGTACAAAATCTCATTAGAATTGAATTTAACAATATATCCTTCCATATATCTTTGAATAATAGGTAACATACACATGTATAAGCAGAAAGTACAATGCTTATTCTCTGGAAATCATTTTCTGGTCTCTTACACCATTTTCCTTCATCGAGTAATAGTCCTTCCTCTTACTGCACTCTAATGAAATCTATATCATAAGTATGAAGCATGACAAGACATCCATCGTCGACGATGCAATCAAATTTATGAGGGAGATGTAGAACACTCTTAAGAGACTCGAGAAGAAAATCTAAGTCCGAGACTACACTTCAACACGCATGGATCTTATTGCAATCGACCATAATTCTATTCAATCTAAGGATTCTTTCAGGTACCCATCAATGACATTGCTTGTGCCCATTCCTTCAAAATTTGTTCTAAGTGCCTCTTTTGGAAAACAATTGTTTTCATCCCTGCATTAAACTTGCAGATTATTCTTTGCAAGCTGTCAGAAATTAAGAGAGATGGGAGAAATCTTATGAACATGTAGTTGAGAGAATGATGGTGTCTGCATCTCCGAACCTGCAGTTGAGAGAATGGTGGTGTGTGCATCTCCCCATGGGACCGCCTCTGGGAATATCTTGGTCACGAACAGTCCAAATTGTCACAATTTAGAGGTATGTCTATAGTGGATATATTCTTTTATATACACATTAAAATACTAGTGAAAAAAAAAATCATAAGCCTCGCAGTGACAAGAAAATCCTTTGTGATATGAAGTAGATGAATGGATTGATACATAGCTTTTGCATCATCGTGCTTGAGAATAGAAGAAGTCGAGAAGTGGCTAGGCAGTGAGAGGTAGAGAGGTGGGTTATAGGAAGTCTATCTTTGCTTCGCATGCAAGTGACTTGTGGTGTAAGGGGCACTGATAGGTCTGATGGACGAGGGAGTGGTTGCAAAGAAGTGAGGGGGTGAGCCTCGATTGCACCATTGTTCCTAGACTACAGCAAAACCTCGACTACCAAAACCTTGTTATGTCAAAGTAAGTCAAAATGACCACTCGAAAATTTTTAATTTGTAATTTAGTTTTTAATTACAACAATTCTGAAAAAGATATTGCTTATACCAGGAGATTAAAGTCCCATCAAATACCTCTCCACCAATAAAAAAAAATTATTCATAAAGTTCAATAAATAAGGGAAAAAATTTGTTTACAAAATGAATCAAGTTAATATCAATAATACCCAACTCTGTAAAAAACACAAAAAAACCTACCAATTAATATACTAAAATGCACCAACTAATAGGCAGTCAACAATAGTTAACCACTGCACGAAAGCTATAGTTCATGGCCGGAGGCAGGGACTAATAAGGTTCTTTGGGCCATTTTTGAACACACACTTCAACCCAAATAGAAATAATGCTCTCTTAGTCCACTTTCAAATAAGCACTTTGCGTCAATTTCAAACAAGCATTGGCTCTTCATGCCACTTTCAAACAAGCACTTCAATTAAACTTGTGACGTTGAAAGTTAAAGCAAAGCCTCTACTTCAACCACTTTTTAGAGAAGGCAATTCAGACATCTTTTGAAATAGGATGGCTTTGGATTATTTTGGAATAAGATGAATCTAGGTATTTTTCAAAAAAAATTATTAATACATTTTAAAAGAGTGCAACCAATTAATTAGAAATAATTTTATTCAGCCATTTCAAAAAATGCTAATTATAATCGAAATCCGACCATCCAATTGTCGGTGAAATCATAATTTTCCATTATTTAAATTGCAGTTTTGAATGCATAGATGGATCCAATGCCTTGAAAAACCCCTAATCCACCCTGTGCAATCTCAACAATCGATATATGCAATTCCATCAATTCTTTTGAATTTATGACTAGTTTCTACACAAAACCGATCGGAAAACACAGCTAGAAAAGGTTCAAAAAGACTAATATTTAGACTTCTATTGAAAAAATTCCCTGGTGTATCAATAAGGTCAATAAGGAAGGTCCCTGAGTCTTTGAGAGCTTTGTTCTGCTCCATGTTGAAGTTTTGCCTCCAACCATGTCAACATCAATGAAATTTTTTAACTGGATATGTCCATAATAACCTCGATTTGCTCTAAAACTTCACAATGAAACGTAATATTGTCCATTTGTTCCTTGTTCCGACCCATAACAACCCCACTACTATAATCATTCCGCTACCAAATTGTCATGTCCCTTTTGAAGGATTACCTATCCTACGGGGCAGGGACATTGCCCGAGTTTGAAATACTTTATACAAATCAAATCCATTAAACTCTAAATCCATTTGAATTCACACATGCATATAATTAGAATAAAGTAGTAGAAATAAACATGCATAAACTCATTTAAAATAAGTTTTCCAATTTATAATTCCATTCATAAATAGAAATTAAACTTAATTGCAAAGTTACACATAGAGAATGAAGAGCAAAGATGGAACACATATCTTTTCACCAAGATGGTTAAGACATTGGCTATGTATGAGAATTTTTCCACCCAACTGTAGGCATCTACTAGGCTATGAGGCGACTAGGGTGAAGGAAACTAGCTAAAGATTCACTAACCACTCACATAGCCCAATTGCTCTTAGGCTCGACCAATCTATTCACAACTAAACACTCTCAACAACCATCAAGAGAACAAATAGTCATAGCATTCTTACCCACACAACACAAGAAAGGCATCTCCCTTCTCTAGTCAGTAGTGCCTCATGAGTATCATTTCTTCTAATGTTCTTAGTGTAAGTAGGAAGAATCAATTATGTTATTTATCTTTTAGATTAAATTGAGAGAATTATACATTAACTCTAAGGCACCCAATAAATAACAATGAATAAAGGAAAGGGAGGTTTCATAAGCAACTGACCTCTATTCTTCTCTATAGTATATCTCCCAATTAATAGAGGATGTATTGTGAAACCTATCAAAACAATTGACCTTGACTTTGATGGGCACAAGATATGAAAGATAACTTACAATATTTTTATTTTGATATTATAGAAATATTGAACCAACAAACTGAAATTCTTAATAATACTTTTATAATAGTTAACTATGAATATATTTTATTTTTATTATTAAAAATGTTAACCATGTACTCAAAAACATAAATTATACTAAATTTTTAATGATGTCAAAAAACACATTTAGAGATATTATTAGTTTTTCAGATGTGTTCTATTGATATTTTTTGTTTTTATCTTTTATTTTTCAAACATCCTAAACTATTTAAGCATTTTTGTGTTTAAAGCAATGATCATCAAATTAAGAGAAAACCATTTGCATCTTACTTCATCCAATGATTGTTGCATTTAAAGTAAACACTTCTGGGTAGGCTACCACTCTACTAGATGGCTATTGCTTGTTTTCTTTTCAAAACCATAGCAAGCCTAATTGTAGTTAACCAACCATAAGTAACTTATTTGTTAGGATGCTTAGACACTTAGGAGTTAGTTAAGATCGATGTATTTAGGTAAAAGTGTGTTTCATTAGTATGCATTTGTAGTTATGTAATCTAATGGTAATGATATGGTTTAGACATAAAGTGATCCCACAATTCACATTCTCCTTGATACTAATGACTATGTTGATCCACAACTTTACACCTGATTGGTCCATTATCTCTATTTAAAAAGCATGGAGAGTCATTTGTTGAAGATAGATTGTGAGAAACTCTTATGTACAATCATTTTCGTTTGCAATAATATATTGCCTCAAGTGGTTGCATAGCCTAGGGATGTGAATTGTTTCTCTCTTTGAGAGTTTTAACCGCGTAAAACACTTGTGTATTGATCTTTGATATGTTTGTGTGAGTAGTTGCTTGAGGTGTTTGTTATGTGTGGAAACACCATGTTTTGTAGAACATGGTATTAGAGCCCGTATGAAGACCCACTCCCATTATTGATCAAGATCTTGAACCTTTGTTTCCGCATCCATCAAAACATTTCTAGATTATACTATTTTTTTTCATTTCTGGGTTGAGCAAGATCTTCCATTATATCTGAAGCATTTCTCTTAGTTGGAAACACTTTTTGTTTCACACGAAAAATGTTTTTGTTCACCTAAGATACGACCTTTTTTTTCATATCCAGAGGTATAAAGTTTCATCACGTCTTTTGAAAAAAAAAATCATTCAGTTAATATTTGATTTTTTCTATTTATATTCCTAGTTTTCTACTCTTTCTAGTCTGTGTATTCTCTTTGTCATGCACTTCGTGTGATATCGAAAAAAAAAACAAACGAAAAAGTGTATTTTCTCTATGTATGCTCTTTGCTTTGCGCTTTATGCGAGCTTGACGAATCATAAACAAAGAGAAAGCTTTCATTTTGCATGCAATTTTAATTTATAAAGCAACTTCTTTGTAAAGGTGATTCTCACTTGTTTTATAAAAGTGGGTCTCTTCATAAGTAACTTATTTGTAAAAGTGAGCTTATAGGTAACGTTAAAGAATGAAGGGATTTTTTTTTTCACTCAGCAATCTCATTGTGCATCCATCACCATGTGGGCCAACCTCTACCTACCACGAGGGCCAACCTCTACCTACTATGTGGTACTTTGGTTACCTTTTATATGTTTCCTAAAAAGGGAATAACTTTGACATCCGAAGTTCGTTTTCAATGCTATTTTTTTTAAATTGTCTATTTTTTTGAGATCTTTCCATCTAGATAGTCAGGTTCTTCTTTTGAAGCCATCTTACCTACATGTTTTAATATTTCTATTCTAGGTGATGTTTTTCTCACTAGTACCAATTACTTCTCATGAAAATCTTGTATGGAGGATGCACTATGAAGTAAAAGACTTACTGTATTACCTTGGGAAAATAAAAATCCCCCACTAAAGATGACAATAAATCCAAATGGGATAGTAAAAATAATTAAGTATGTGGATTAATTAGAATGTCCATCTCTAGTGTTTTACGATTTCACCTTCAATGAATTGATGACCCATATGAAGCTTGACAAAAACTAGAAGTTGTATTTGGTAAACACAATGAGATTTGAACCCACCATTTTGAAAACCAAATAATTTATTTAAATCCCAATGATTTCTCTTGCATTGAATATTATTTATCTAAGTTCAAAAAACTTGGACTTTTACTTGCACATTGTACAATAGACATGAACGATATTATTCTTACAAATCTTGGTAGTGCATATTATGTTTTTGTAACTATTTTTCACTACACTAGAGAAGCTCTAGGGGCTACTTAAAAACCGCCCTTTATTGAATATTTTGGTGATTCTTGAATTAGAGAGCAAGATAAGCTCTTGCATCTTGGAGTGGTCAACATTGTAGGTACATCTAACAAAGCCTTAGTGGCCCAACAAAAGGATAAATCCATGCATCCAAAGAAGAAACATCCTCATGAAAACAAGCAAAAAACAAGGGTCCCAAACACTCTCATCCAACTTCTACTCCTAATGGTGACAAAGGACAAAAATCAAAAAGTGCGAAGATTGACAGACATTGCAATTTTTGTGGATGAGGTGGTCATCTAGAGTCTAAATGTGGAGGCCTTAGAAGCAACAATGAAGAAGCACAACATCAATCTTGATTCTTCTTCTTCCAACTCTTTTTTTCATGGACATGCACTTTCTATTTCTAGTTTTTGTTGGAACACGCGATTCCATCGTAAACCTCACCTTGTTGGTTAAGGGAGTTGACCAATTCTTTGGGTCAACAACCGAATAAAATATTGGTTGAATATGTCCACTTTGGATCCTAGATCCACTTTTTTATGGACATGTACAATCGACTCCATCCTACGATTGTTGGTTTAGTTCACAACCAGAACCTATTTATAGATGATCCTTGTGATCACTCTATCATCATCGGGAGTGTTCTTTCTACGTTCTCATGGAGCGTGCTTGTGCTTTAGTGCAACGATGTCTTTAGACACCACCACTTCTCTCGGATCCGTTCTCCTTTGCGGTTAAATGTTTGTCCCAACATGGTATCAGAGATTTTGGTTGTGATCTCAGGTTCGCATAGAACATGATGAGAATGACACAGTGTTAAAGTTGCCTTGATCTCTATTGAATGCGTGATACGGGTTATCAAGAATGAAGGAAACCCTTCTTTTTTTGTCGTATGTTTTGTGTATGCTCTAGTTGTCGTTCAATAGATCTGTTTCATGGAGCGATTTTTCCTGAGGTGCTATAAAAGTCAAATGGGATTTTTTACTAGAACTTGCATATGCTAAGGAATGAATTCGTAACCCCTTTTTTTTTCTCAACCCAACCAACAGAAAAGGGCTCGATTAACTTACTCGATAAAATCTTAGTGCATGTGTAACCAATTGTGGTGAAACCCTCAACTAGTGTGTCATTTAGAGGGGGGTACTCGACCGACCAGTCACTTGATACAACATTCAACGAGTGCAAAGAACTTGATGTCGTTCGACCAAAAGGTACAAAAAAGTGAAGTCATCGACTCGACTTGCATTTGGTAAAGAACTTGACTCATTTGCATGTTTCCCTAGCTCTTGTGAATATATTTGACCCGACTGGCGGAGGAGAGGTATCCATCGATCAAAATTTGATTTGAGACTCGATTGATTGAAGTCTCCTCTTCGAATCTTCTTGCATCTCGACTAAGTCGACTTCCTCTTTGGCTTGACGCGACCTTTGTACCTTTTTTTAAAATTTTTTACTATCGGTGCATGGATCAATCTCAAGCGATACATGTGATTGGAACGTTTATGGCTCCACATTAACGAATATGCATTACTTTGTTGAATATAGGTCAATTTCATATTAGAAATATAATGACCGGTACCCTAGACTTGGCATTGGTTCGTTGGGAAATATACTAGAAAACTGACTTGGTGCAAGTCGACTGGTGAAGTGCGACTCTTTGTTGTGGTCGATTTTCCTTTCAAACCATCCTTTGCATATTTGATACCTTATCTCTTGCCCAATTTTGATGATGGGAATGCTTGATGAAGATGAAGTTCTAGTGCTTCAAAAAATGCAGGATATTCGTGAGAAGAAGGTCATTACCTTTGAAGAATCTCATAATCGACTTCGCAAAGAGGTCAATGAATTGCAGAAAGTCATTGCACATTTTTAAACTGAGAATCAAGGATTGAAGAATAAACTTGAGACAACCCATTCCCAATTAGAAGATGAGGCTACCCTTTTTCAAACCATCCTTCTGTAGTGGTTTAATGAGAAATGTAGGAATGTTGTTAACCGAGAATAGACAATGGAGACTATTTTTCGAGGATTTGGTAGATGATTTTGGCACTAAAATAGATATTGTCAATGATCTTGCGAAGGAAGTGAAAACTCTTTATCATACAAAAAATGTTGTCTTGAAGACTAACATTTGCAACTGGAAGAGACCAATACCCAACTAGCAAACAAAGTTACCCATTTACAGGCCTCTGTCGATGAGCTTTGTGAAGAAGTTGATCCTCTTCAAGAAGATAACAACCCCTTGTTTGATGAATATCAAGCATTGAGAGAAGATTATGACACCATATTGTTGCAGATGACTAAGAAGGATGAACTATTCAAGACTTGCAGGACTGCAAATAGAACCTTGAAGAAGAAGTTCACAGACTACAGAATGTTGAGAAGAAGATTGTTGTTGAACTGCCAGGCTCACCTATTCCTTCTTCCACCCTTGCTAACTTTGATTATATCCTAGTTGTTTGTGAGAAGACTAATGTTGTTGAGATGCTAGGCTCACCCATTTCTTCTCCACTCCCTGATGCTCTTTGTAAGAAAGATGTTGTTGATTTATGCATTAAGACTAATGCTTGTGTTGTTTCTCCCAGCTTTGGAAAACACGCTATAGGTATAGGGTCCCAATTTCTCAACAAGATGGGATACACTGGAGGAGGAGGACTTGAGAAGAATGGATAAGATATTGTTGTCCCTATTATGACTAAGATGAAGTCACCAAGAACAAGTCTTGGATATGATGTTGTTGTTGTCTTCCTGCATACACCTAGCCTTGTTGCAACCAGGGAAGTTTTATTTGTTGCAGGTGGAGTTCAGACTAATTTTCTTGAAGAGAAATCTACTATTAATTGTGATGAACAAATTAATGAGATTGTTGTTCCTAACATGCCAGAATATGATAATATTGTTACATATGACCCTGCTTCTGATATGTCAGGTTGTTTTACTCCCGAGATTACACCATAACATGATCCATATTCTCTTGATCAGTAAGAAAAACAATATGTGCCCTATCATCATCCTCTCCATCGAATAAATGACAATCATGCTTTCATACCTTTGCAGAAGAGACGTGAAAGAAAGAACTTTGGACCAATACCGACTACCAGGATCGATTATGGTTGGATTGATGAGTCATGGGCGCATCTAACCAATTGAGGAGTTCCTATCATTGTGTCTCATCGGTTGTATAGTCGTGCAACGTTCCCCTTTATTATTCAATTTCTTGACCAAGGATCGACTTGACATGACAGTCGAATGGGATATTGGTTGATTAAGATCCGACCAGAGATGATAGTCAACTGGAATTTTTTGACTGCGTATCGAATATCTGTTGTCTTTCGACTGGGGTTTTCAATGAAGAATCTATTGTTGATACTTTCATCCCTCAATTATGTTTAAAGGGGGGATTAATTGAAGTTGTTGATGTGCAAACCCAACTAATGTATTGTCCTGTTTACTCAATTGCTTCTTGTTGAATCAACTTGGATTTGTTGGGACCGATTGAACCATGTTCGTCTGTGTTGTTGGGAGTTGTACTTTTGCTTATTGTACATGATATAGAGACTGTTTGGATACATATACTATTTATCTTTGTAGAGACTGATTATATTGGTGTTTTTCTTATCTAGTTGATTGATTGAATGACTTGTGTTGTCTTGTTGTCTAGTCGACTAACCGAATGGGATTGTGTTTGGACAACATATTTTACAACCAGTTTGTAATGGAAGACTGCCTTCTTTGCGTTGATCAGTGTTTATGGTGATCAAAATTCTTCAAGAGTGTTGTTGTACCATCTTTGAACAACCTTTGCAATCAGAACAAATTTAGGGGGGGAAAGCTGTGGAATTTGTTTTTTCTCCAAGTTGAGTTTACGAGGGGATGTTCGAACATGCGGTTCCATCATAAACCTCACCTTTTTGGTTAAGAAATTCGACCAATTCTTTGGGTAGATGATTGAATAAACTCTTGGTTGATCGTGTCCACTTCGGATCCCAGATCAACTTTTTGTGGATAGGTACAATTGAATCCATCTTATGATTTTTGGTTTGGTCCATGATCAGAACCTATTTATAGATGATTTGTGTGATCAATCTATCATCATCAAGAGAGTTCTTTCTTTGCTCTCATGGAGTGTTTTTGTGCTTTAGTGCAATTGTATCTTTAGACACCACTACTACTCTCATATTCATTCTCCTCTATGGTTAAATGCTTGTCCCAATAGTTTTTCTTTCAATGTAACATGTACTTCTTCTTCTAATGAGTGGCTTATTGATTATGGAGCATCTTATCATATGGCTAAGGATAAAGCCATTTTTATGCTCTTAATGAATTTAACACTAAACAAATACTTTTTGGTGATGATAGATCTCATGGTGTTGTAGGGTCTGGTAAAATTCAGTTAGATGATGGTCATTTTAATGATGTATTATGTATTTTGAGTCTCTCCTGCAACCTTCTATTAGTATATCAATTCGCTCATTCAGGTGAAGGTAAAACAATAGAGTTCTCACCAAACCAAGTTGTAATTAAGGATTTAAAAGATCCTAAGCATGTCCTAGCAACTGGAATTGTTGATGATATTACTAGATTTTACAAATTTGACAACTTTGGGTCATCATCTTTTCCATAAGTTTTTATTTCTCATAGTGATGACTTGAACAAACTTTTGCATGAGCGGTTTGTTAATCTAAACTATCACTCATTGCAAAAACTATGTAGTCAAAATATGGTGAATGATCTTCCTCTCGTTCCTTGCAGAGATGGTGTTTGTGTTAGCCGTGTTCTCGACAAACATCATCGAGACTAATTTCATATATCTATATCATAATCCCAATTCAATACAAGAGGGTTTGTAAGCACCCTATTGTGTGCTAGGTTTTCTTGGTGGTGAATGTATTTCTCTTTAAGAATATAACAAAGGATTTGGCTGGGTTTTATTCCCTTGTTGAGAAGGGTTTCCCAAGATACTTCTTGTGTTCTTGTGC